>APFE030883088.1:32505-83468 GCA_000404065.3 Pinus taeda
ACACAAGTCAAAAGAAATATATATATAAATAAAAATAGAAACATATATATATCCATCCAAAGAAAAGTAATCAATAAATAAAACAGGGTCAACAATAACATATGGGGCTCAGGCCCATTAAACAAATAAAAAAAATACTAAAAAGAGTTAAGAATGAATAGGATGATAGAATACATAAAAAACATGAAGGATCAAGAAAATAAAATCTAATGAAGAATAAATCAACAACAAATACTATAAAAAGGGTGCGAATACCTACATAGATAAACAAACAAACAAAATAAATCCCAAAAAGAAGCCTAAAAAAAAAAACTAGGAGCACATGATGGGGACCCAACTTCTACTAATATTCCAACCATCATCTCTATTCAAATTATTGGGTCTTTTTTCAATTTCTAGGGCCTCCATCAATTTACGTTGATGGAAATGACTAACCCTAACAGTGACTTGGGCCTCCTCAATGCAAATGTGATGCTTAAATTTATCTACATGCTCCGCCAAAGCAGAGGAAAAGGTCCTGCCATGCTTGATGTCAACAACATGCTCACAAATCCTTTGATTAATCGAGCGACTAGTCTTACCAATGTAGGGAGTCCCACAAGAGCATGGGATAACGTAAACACCCTTCATATTCTTGGGGTCCACTAGGTCTTTTACAGGTCTAAGAGATCTCTGGATGGTATTTAAAGGCCTAAAGGTTGAAGCCACCTTATGCTTCCTTAGGATCCTCACAATCTTGTTAGTGGTCCCTTGGAAATAGAACATGACAGTTTTGCATTAGACATTTCGGGCAAATGAAGAAGAATCTTAAAAATCCAAGACATGGTTTTGTGCAGAACGAACCAAATTAGTTTCCCATTAGCAGTTTTTAGAAATTCGATCTGGATTGGGAGAAAAGCAAGGTTCTTCAAAGGATATGTTCACAGATTTTCTGTTGTGGCCATTTCCAAATTGCCCCAATTGCAATGACTAAATTCGATTTGTTCCAGCTGAATCATGATGGAAAGATCTCTCAGATCTCATCTTGCTTATTGATATTTTGTAATCAATCTTGTTGTAAATTTCCCTTCGCTGTTTTTATATTCAAAAGACACAAATAAGGGAGAACACATGTAGGGGAGCAGATCAGATATTGAAGGTTTTTCTTTGAGAATGTAACATGATACTTCTGCATTTTCATTTTTATTAATGAAATATTGATATTCTGATTATCTAGCCTTTGATTCTTTCCACCACAACCCTGATCAAGGAGTTGGGCTTGCTCTCCTGATCAGCTGCTGTTGAAGTAATGTGTGCTTAGTTTCTTTTTAATTAATGTATTTCTCCTTTTTGTTGTAATGATTTCATGTGAATGCAGTGAATCAGCTTGCTATTATAGATTAATTATTCATGTCATTTCCATTGCAGTTACAGATTGGTTATTACTGTCATTTCTATTTGTTGCAACAATTTATTTATTATTTCAGATTGCATGTTTAATTAATTAATTGAACTCCTGATCAATTGCTGGATTATGAATTTCCCCCTGCATATATAGTGCATGTTACCCTTGAAATAATAAACGACCCTGAAATGACATATTAATGTTACCCTTGAAATAATAAACGACCCTGAAATGACATATTAGGGTTGAATCATAGCATTCACACTCAGACACCAACATTTTGGCGCTGTTACCGAGGAGGCTATTGAGGTGCAAGACCATAACCAACATTAACCTTGGAATCAATCTCTCATCCTAGGGAGAGAAAGGGTTTTCCACTCTGCTCCAAGTCCTCAGCATAGTCATTTTTTATTTTGTTTTGTTTCCTGTTTTTGTTTTTTGTTTTTTGTTTTGTTTTTTCTCTTCTTTTTATAGCTCTTTTTTATTTTATAGGGGCCACTCTCTTGTCCCGGGGAGGGAAAGAATCTTTCACCCTGCTCTAGGTCCTGAACTTATAATTTTCCTGTAGTTTTTTTTTTTGTTTTGATTTTGAAAGACCCACTCTCTCGTCCCGGGGAGGGAAAGATTTTTCTCACCCTGCTCCAGGTCCCGAGCTTTAGTTTTTTTTCGTTGGTTTATTGTTTCCTTTTTTGAATCATCCTCTCGTCTTGGGGAGGGAATAATTTTTTTTCACCCTGCTCAAGGTCCTAAGTTGCGTGATTTTAAAATGTTTTAGTTGCACGAATAGAAATCCAAAAAAAAGGGGCAGATGAAGGCCCTCAAAACTCACGGGTGGAAGTCAAGGAAGAAAGCATCAACATAATTTGGAACCTAGTCGAAGAACTTCACGATATGACAACTATGGGAAATCAAGACTATATTGAAGATTGGTTTCACTCTATTGTTTGCATGCAACATTACTCCCTACTTCAACAATTCTTGGCACCATCCTTAACGAGGAAGTTGGTCTCTCATACTCTAGTATTTATTGACATGCAGTTCTCAAATTCGGGTATTTATGCACTTGAGGCCTTATTTCGAGAATGGTTCCGTTGGAAGTACTCTTATACGTAAGTATACTTTATTTTTCAAGGTAGAGTAGGTTAGTGTAGAAAATAGAATAAATAAGTACATAAATAAATAAATTTCTTTATATGTAGAAAGAGTTGTGTTTGCTGCAACTTGCGGAGTATATCAATATTAGCGGTAAATATTTGAATTTAATTGTGTATGTAGATGTATTATATTTAAAATCATATTTCTACAAACACTTATCATCATTTCGAAAAAATTGATTGATTATCATATCTTATGGTGTGTGGGCTTGATAAAGCCATTGAAAACAAAGTCAGCACAACCATGTTTTGAGGGACCAAATGTGAATATTTTCAAAACCTGTTTCTATCCTAATTATCCCTTTATTTATAATTTCTAATGCAATTTGAATCACTCAATTTGGATTTGAAACGAAAAATTTATGACCAAAACATGACAGTATGTCTAGTAGGCAGCTTAGGAACAAAGTTGGGACAGTCAATTTTTGGGGATCTAAATGACTATATTTTTGAAACCTGTTTCTATGGTATATTATCTTATTAATATAGTTTACAATGCAATTTGATTCACTTGATTTCGATATTATATGAGAAAGTTATGACCAAAATACTGATTGTTTATCGTAAATTAGCACCTTTAAAACATTGTTTTTCCAACTGTTCCTTCGCATATTTGACCCATCAATTATTCATGATTTCAAAAAATGTTTCTATTGGATATATTTACATGAATATAATTTAGCCTCCAATTTGAATAAGTTCAATCTGTCATCAAATGAAAAAGTTATGCTTAAAATATCAACTGTTGGTCTAAGTTGGGAAATAAAAAATGACTCAGTTATGTAAGTTGTTCTAAGTAAATTTGACCTATAATATCATGGAATTTTTAAAACCTGTTTCAATTGGATAAATCCCTATGAATTCACTTTCATTTGGCTTTGGAATTACTCAAATCAGACAAAAAACAAAGAAGTTATGATTAAAATACTGCTAGTTAGTATGGTTGGCCACCACTCTCCCGCAGGTAATAAATTAACTCTACTTTGTTAATTTTTTTCCATGGATTTGTTTTACAGAAACTACTTGTTATTTGTATTCATATTTATTTGATTTATAGAGCCCGATCAGCTCTATTATTCCATTATTACATGTTTTATTGCGGGTAAACGCTCATTTTTTGCAAGTTCCAAGAGAATAAAGGAGGTCAATTTCTTTGAACGAGTGATTCGTGAATGAAATGATAATGAAATAATAGACATCATATAATTTTGAGTCTTTCTAGGTGCCATGAAAAAAATTGATCATAAGAGTTTGTTACAAAATTATTCCTGTTATTTCTCACCAACAACATGAAGACTTTTTCATTACCTAATGGATTCATAACAGGAGAAATGGAGAATTGATTTCCATTTGAAGACCCAATTCATTTCCACCAAAACATTTTTCCATTCATTTAACATTGAAAGATTGTTGTTTCTGGAACAGATTAATATTCCCTTAGGAAACAACATTGTTTCAGACAAAATCATAGTTGTTTCAACTTAAGTTATTTATTTATTTTCAATAAAATTGTTGTTGGATCATGGTAAGATTATAGAGATATTAAAGGTTTGCAGGAAGGTTACGAAAAATCTAGGACGAGGGTTTCTGCACAGCCTAAGCTGCAGCCACGCGAGGCCTAGGCGATCATAGCGTAGGAGACAGAGCTTCGGCCCCTTCCATGGCCCCTCCGGAAGCTCCACTGGAGGGGATCGATCCTCAGCAGGCTTTTTCAACACTGATTAAATCGTTGCCCCCACAGCGCCCCCGACCAGCAGCCTGGAAATTTATCAAAAAACTGGATGTTCTTCAAGAGGTAAGCCTGCCCCCAATTCTCCCACGCATGGCTGCCCTGTCCCTGGCAGAAAGAGGACTTATAGGTCAATTCACAGGCATCTGGCCATCTCCAAAAATTGTTCAAAGATGGGTTGAAAGGAACTGGTACATCAAAATACAAGGGAAAATCTCCATCAGATTATGCGGGAAAGGTTACTTCACCTTCCACTTTGAAACTAAAGAATATAAGGATTTAATCTTCAGAAATGGGTCGTATTTCATGGACTCAAGGGGCCTGTATCTCAACAAATGGACCCCAGATTTCGATCCAGAGCTAGATGTTCCTAGTGCTGTCTCGATCTGGGTCCGGATCCCTCACCTCCCTCTTCATTGCTGGGAAGATGAATCAGTTCATGCTATTGGGAATGCAGTCGAAAAATATATTTATCACAGTGAACCAAAAGAAAATATGCAAGCCTGTGCGTGGATCTGCGTTGAAGTGGACCTCGGCAAAGGCCTCCCGGAAGCCATCAAGCTTAAAGTGGACGACTGGAGCCACATACAGCAACTGGATTACGAGAATATCCCCTTTAAGTGTAAGGTATGTCACGAATATGGCCACTTTGCCAATAGATGCACTAAGCTTATTGATGTAGAAAATGGATCACAAGAAGAACAATGGGAAATGGTAAAAAAAAAGAAAATGGTCTCTTCAGTAAAAGCTCCCCTTGATTCAGGCCTTTCGACCTCTTCTACAGCCCATCCCACCCCTTCCTCCCCTACTCCCTCTAAGCCACCTCCCCTCTCCCATCCCCAGACCCTTCCCTCATCCAACCCCTTCTTTGTCCTCTCCCCCCCTGATCCCCAGGAGCCCCCTCTCCCTGAAAGCCAACGCCATGACACTATCGAATCCTCATTGCCTTTTATTATTTCCTCTCAACCTCTCCTTGATCCTCCCCTCAATAGAATTACCAGAAGCTCATCTAAAGATCACGGGGGTTCTAGTGAACCCTCCAAGAAACCTGGCCCGGGCAGGAAATTTGCCAAGCAGCATAGGGATGAGAACGCACAAAAGGACATAACAATGGGAACGCAGACAACCATAGAAACTTATATCCTGGGACAACATGACAAAGAAGCAATCAATAAGGACCAAGGGGGGCGAGCACCTCCCCGCACACCGCATATCCAATGATGAAAATATTATCTTTTAACATCAGGGGACTTGGGCACCCCTCTAAGGTAGCAGCCCTAAGGGATCTTATCATTTCTGAGAAGCTAGGAATTATTATGTTACAAGAAACAAAACAAAACCACAAGGAAATGAGTAAAGTCATTGAGCAGCAAAGACAGTATAGAGGAAGCATTAATGAGGCAAGAGGAGCCTCAGGAGGAATAGTAACAATTTGGAATCAAGATATCTGGAACTGTATGTCAGAAGCAATAAATCAACACTGGATCAAAACAACTCTGGAAAATAAAGCAGATTAGAAAGCCATTATCATCTATAACATCTATGTGCCAAACCACAACAGAGATAAGGATAGTTGTTGGCATGATCTAAAAGACAGTTTGGATGCAAAAGAGAACACTAACATTATTCTAGGAGGTGACTTTAATTTAATCCTCCATGCCAATGTGAAAAGGGGAGGCAATTTTACACCTGATCCATATAGAATACAGTTGGAAAATATCATGCAGGAGCATGATCTTATGGATGTTCCTCCAAAAAACCGTAGATACACCTGGAACAACCGCAGGATGGGTGTTGGTAACATCATGGAGCGGTTAGACATAATTCTCATAAATATTACACTTCTCTCTGCTTTCTCCATCGGATATGCTAACATCCTAACGTGCTCTGCCTCCAACCACTTCCCAATAACTCTAACGCTGGAAAATCATAGGCCCCTTGGGCCCATCCCATTCAGATACAGTTCTCTCTAGAATTATATACTAGCAGTTACAGGAATTGTTTACAGCTCTTGGATCCAACACGTGGAAGGCTCTCCTAGTTTCATTTGGGAAACAAAACTACGGAAAACAAAACAAGCCATAAAAGAATAGGCTAAAACAAAGTATCAAGAACCAAAGAAGGTAAAAAAAGAAATTAAGAACAACCTGGAGAGTATTCAAAGAGCAATATAGGAAGATGGCCTTTCCCAAGAGAATAAACAGCAGGAGAATGAACTCTACTTACAGCTATACCGAGTTAACCAAGAAGAGGAAACAAAATGGAGGCTCAAGTCGAGACAATCATGGTTACAAGGGGGTGACAAGAACTCAACCTTTTTTCACAAGAAAATGACAGCAAGAAAGATAAGGAATAATGTAAGCTCCATCCTAGATGTTGAAGGTGATAGACAAAGCACTCCGGAAACCATTCGAAGAGCTACTACATATCACTATCGGGACCTGCTAACTCAAACAAAGGAAGCAGAGGATTATATAGATTTATTGCAGCATCTCCCAATAGGGATAAGCAGGGAAATGAATGACATTTTAAGCAAGGAGATATATGAGGAGGAAATTAGGAGATCTATCTGGACTCTTCAACCTGATAAAGCCCCGGGACTGGATGGCTTTCCCATTTGTTTTTATCGAGCATTATGAGGAATAATTAAAAAGGACTTGACAAAAATGCTCAATTGGATCCAACGAAAAGGCAAAATAGGAGGATATACCAATGCCACTCCTCTAGCACTCATCCCCAAAGAAAACAGGCCATCTTCCTTTGCTCGTTTCAGTCCCATATCACTCTGTAACTCCTCCTATAAAATCTTGACAAAAATCATTGCTACTCGCCTAAAGCCTTTGCTCCCTTCCCTCATTTCCGAAAATCAAGGGGGATTCTTAGCCAACAGATAAATAGCTGATTCCATTTTACTTGTGCAAGAAGCCATCCACTCGAGTCACACCGGAAATGAGAAAGGGTTTATTCTCAAGCTTGATCTAGCCAATGCATTTGATAGAGTGAGACACTCCTTCCTCTTGGCAGCTTTGAAGAAAATGGGATTTGATGACCGCTTTCTCAACCTCATTCGAGCCTGCATTTCAGGGCCATGGATCTCCCCTCTTTTAAATGGCAGACTTGGAGAAGCTTTCCAATCCTCCAAGGGCCTCCGATAAGGTTGCCCTCTCTCTCCTTATCTCTTCATTCTAGTGGCTAAATCCTTCAGCAGGGCGTTGGACTTCAACCGGAGGGTTGGCTTAATCACAGGAATAAAATTTGGGAACGGGATCAAGAACATAAATCATTCACAATTTGTCGATGATACCCTGCTGATTGGAGGGGCCTCCACTACAATAGCCAAGCATTTCAAAACTCTCCTTGACAAATACATGAGCTACTCTGGCGGAATGGTAAATAATTTGAAAAGCTGCATATATGGCTGGAACACAACCGTACAAGTGCTCCACAATATCGCCAACATCTTTGGAGTCACATGCAAGTATGATTGGACTCACTTCTCTTACTTGGGCATGCCTGTAAGTGTTGGACCTTTGAGAGCAGAAGTCTGGGACACAGTACTTGAAAAAATGAAAAGAAAAGTACAACAGTGGGGGTCCATTTGGCTCAACCCAGCTGGTCGCCTCATTCTTCTCAAGTCAAGTATATCTTCTCTCCCCCTATATCATTTTTCTCTTCTTCAAGCTCCGGCCTCCTTGCACAACAAAATGGAAATCGTCCTTTTCCAATTCCTATGGCAAGGGGGGGAAATGATAAAAATAAATTCAACTTGATTAATTGGAAGCAGGTGATCCAACCCCGAGACCGAGGAGGTATTGGAATTAGATCTCCTAAATTTCTCAATTTAGCCTTTGGAGGGAAAATTGTCTGGAGACTCATTACTAGAACCCCAGCATGGTGGAAAAAAGTTCTGGAAATTAAATATCGTAATTTTCCTAGACAATAGTTTCTTGATCGAGATATTCCCAATAGAAACTCCTCCAAAATTTGGCATTTATGCAAGAGAGCAATTCCACTAATTGCTAAAAATACTTCTAAATCCCCATGGGAGGTGTGCAAGCATCAATATTGGAGCTGACAGAATCATGGGTCAGCAGCCAATAAACATACATGGGGGAGTCCACCTTATCCTTTCGTTTTTTGAAAGAACAGGCATACAATTCCTAGAACAGATCTTCCAATGGGATCCTCACACCCTTCTTTGGTCAGGTTGGGCCTTCCTAGCCATACCCAATGGCCTTAACGCAAGTTTTTCTGCCCTTCAATCCCATTTGCATAGTATAGCCCCTGTCAAAAAGAATGATCTTGATGGGTTTCGTTGGGATCCATCCGGATCCTCTTACACCATCCAAGCTGCTCACCATTACATTTGCAACATCAGCTTCCCCATGCCAAGTTGGAACCACTGGAAGGTGGTTTGGAAATCCGAGGCAATTCCAAAAATTAAGTTTTTTCTCTAGACCCTCCTCAAAGGGAAAGTCCTCACAGCCGAAAATTTGCAAAAGAGGGGAATCAATGGCCCCTCTCGATGTCCTAACTGCTTAGCTGCTGAAGAATAAATGCATCATCTCTTTATTGAATGCCCTTTTTCCATTGACTACTGGAGGAATTTATTTATAACAATCAAATCCCATGGAACACCCAAAACACCATAGGAGAAATTCTTTACAAATGGAAAAAAAACTACCCCTGGCAGCAGAGGAAAAATAACACAGTGAAGAGAGTCTGGGATATTCTTCCCCACAACATGCTATGTAATATCTGGCTGACACGAAATCGGAAGGTTTTTAAGGATAAGGATTTGACTGTTAGAAGTCTTTGTACCAAGGCAAGGAGTCTTACCCTTGAGATCATCTCAGTTAAGAATCCGAGAAGTGTAAATGTCAGTGAACTCAGCATAGAAGAACGCATTTTCATTGGACACCTGTTAGAACAAAACACCAGCAATCATAAGGGAAATGCTGCTAGCAACAGAAACAACAATGTTTCTCTTAACTAGAAGATCAGGCTAAAAGAGGAAGAATTTGCAGGTTGGCTTAAAAATAGCAATAGGCATTATCTCTGTTTCGATGGGGCCTCAAAGTCGAATCTTGGGGTAGTAGGGGCAGGAGGAGATATTTTTAATGCTAATAGGGATAAGATACTCTCATATGAGTGGGGTCTTGGCCACACTTCCAATAACAGAGTAGAAGCCCTGGCCCTTTACCAAGGTCTTATCCAACTTGGGAAGCTTGGTATAGACATAGTCACAATATTGGGAGACTCGGCGATAGTTGTTAGTGCAATGATCTAGAACAGGGATCTTCCCAATCCTCTCCTTCAACAAATTATCAAACGGTGCCAAATCTTAGGACACACCATAAAAGACGTGCGCTATTATCATGTTTTACGATCGCTCAATAAAATTGCTGACAGTCAAGCCAACAAAGCATGTGCCAAACCATTGGGTTCCCTTATCTGCAATGACGTGGAATCATTTTAGCATATACCATGATGAAGAGACCTCCGGAATCTGATTAACACCTCAGCTCATCCGATATGATAGTTTGGTCAAAGATTGTCCTCATTTTGCCTGTGACTAAGATTCGCATAGGGATCTGGCAGTTCTTTGGAATCATCACTTCCTCACCTCTCATTAGTCGACTGACTGTCCTTCTACCTCCTAGCCATCCCTTCTTTGCGCTTCCGAATCACTCTCCCGATTCTCCTTATCTCTTTTCGGTTCTCCCCCCACGCTCTTCAATCTCCAAGTTGAACTCTATCTATGCCCCTTTTCTCACCCCTATCCGCATCTTTTCTGTCCCCTGCTCCGCCTTTTCGATTTCATGCCATGCCTGCTTGCCTGTGAGCTCCCTATGGCCCACCCTTCCTGTATCTCAGACGGCCTGCCTCTATCAAGTCTGGGACCAGATAACTCTCCTTCCGCCCATCACTATGAATTATGGCAAATACACTCCCCCCGATTGCGATGATTGTATGCAGACCTGCTACTGCATTACAATAAGACTTAACCTGTCATCGCATTCATCATAGATTGAAAGCTGAGAAGTCACAGATCACATCCATCGCAGATCGCAAATCACAAGCCACATCACAGATCGCATCCGTCGCAGATTGCAGTCATCGCATATCGTAGATCGCAAGCCACATCGCAGATTGCAAGCCACATCGCAGATCACATCCGTCGCAGATCACAGCCATCGCAGATCATAGATCGCAAGCCACATTGCTGATCGCATCCGCCGCAGATCGCAAGTAGAGCTCAAACAGTTAAGAGCCCAACAAAGCATTTTGGATAGCAAGATGGACAGTCAGTAGATGATCATGGAGGCAAAGATTGAAAATCAAAGCAGGCTTATAAAAGAAAAATATGAGGCTGATATAAATCTATTCCTACACAGGATTTCATCTCTATATGAACAGTTCAGACTACTTTCAAACAGGTGCGCCCATGCTGAGGAGTCCATAGAGATACTAAGATACATGATGGAAAAGAAGAACGCCCTACATGGAGATGAAGAGGATCAGCCTGAACAGTCGACAACGAGACAAATGAGTCATATAAATATAGATTGAAAATGTTCTGCAAAAGTTGTTTTCTTTTGTTTTAATTTGTAAGGGTTTATTTCAGTTTAAATTTCACCTCAAAGCCTAGAAGGCAGGAGCAAGGAGGTTTTTGTAACTCTAACTCCTACTCTCCTCGTACTTCTTGGCATCGTATTATGTACCTCAGGGGAATAACCTTCTCCACCCTTTTTTGAAATATAATATAGCAACCGATGATGTTAAAAAAAAATAAAAAATTATTGTTTCTTTTCTGATTCCTCTTATGTTTTTATGTTTCAAGTGTTCAAAGCCACAAATTTTGTTCCTTCATCAAAATAAAAGGAAATTCTCAAGTTTCATGATGTTGCTCCATATTTATCCATTTGTTCCCGAGTCTTATCAGTATATGGTTTCCTCAGATCCATTGGGTGTTGTTACTCCGCCGCTGCTGTTACTCCCAAAAATTTCCTAAGTGTCGGATGTTGTTACTTCTGGGGTGTTGTTACTCCGTCATTGCTATTACTCTTGAAAATTTTCTAAGTGTCGGATGTTGTTACTCTACCGATGTTGTTACTCTAAAAAATTTTCTAAGTGTCGAATGCTGTTACTCCTCGGGTGTTGTTACTCCACCGATGTTGTTACTCCTGAAATTTTTCTCAGTGTCAAATGCTATTTCTCTTGGGGTGTTGTTACTCCACCTCTACTATTACTCTCAAAAATTTTCTGTGTCGAATGTTGTTACTCCTTCGATGCTGTTACTTTGTCGTTGCTGTTACTCCCAAAAAATTTATAAGTATCAGATGTTGTTACTCCTTGGATATTGTTACTCCTTGGGTGTTGTTACTCCACCGCTTCTGTTACTCCCAAAATTTTTCTAAGTGTCAGATGTTGTTACTCCTTGGATGTTATTACTTCGCCAATGCTGCTACTTCGTGGTGATTTTTTTTTCTAAGTACCTGATTTTGTTACTCCTTTGGTGTTGTTACTCCTCTGGTGCTGCTACTTCATGGTGAAATTTTTTCTAAGAACCCGATGTTGTTACTCCACCCATGTTGATACTCCACCAAGGTAAGTCTCCAGGTACGTCCCCGATCAACTCTATGTATTTGATTCATATTTCACTTATGACATGACCAACCATGACCGAGGATGGTCATACCTCAGCTTAGGGGAGAGGGGGAGGCGCTGCATTTAATAGAAAATGTATCGTATTCAATAATGATTCCATGTCATCATTGTTATTAAATATCGCGTCAACTCGTACATCTCACGATTATTACCACCATAATCCATAACAATCTGTAACCCCCACTTATCCACGCACATTGGAACTTGAATCATGCAGCACGACATTAACTTGGTGAATGGGAAATAATTTTAAGTGTCTAGGTCCTCTTTGACATAATGATTGGGTAGCCAATTTATCTTTGTTTATCTATAAACATAATCTTATATTTAAGGAATAATTATGCAAAGATGATTTCATCATGCCAACTTTCAACTTTCCTAATTTATCAAGTCCCTGATCTTGTAAATTTTATGATGATGACCACAAAATTGTACTTAAATATTTTCGTCACTATATAATGAACTATTCCTCAACCCCAATCTTAATAAAGCAAAATATATTTATCAACAGTCATTTGAAGGTTATTAGTTTTTGAGAAGCAAAATTACCCAAGTTGAAAATAGTTACTACAAAACTTTTTATGTCATCCCTAGCTCTTAAGGAGCTGGTCTGCCACCCCATCTATTAAGTAATATTTTGTTGATGAACAATAACCATGAATTTTAAACATAACTAGTCAACTGGAGGATAGGAGATCTCATCACGAGCCGACATACCATGATCATAGGTCCTAATAGACTGACATTACCACTACTAGTCACCAAGCCAGGGTAATGGCCTTCGGTCATAAAACTGAAGGACAAGAGGTCTCATCACGAGCCGACTTGTTCACTTTTGTTAGCTCCCATGAATGGCATTGTTATTAGCTGGTTACCAAGCCAGAACAATGATCTTCAGTAGACATCTAAGTAGATTGAAATTCTTTTGTAAATATGTACTTATTTCTAATAGATGGGACACTAGCATCTCAATGGGTTAAAAAAGCATCCCTGTCGAGGCTATGGATGCTTGCTGGCAGCAGTGGCCATGCCTATGGTATAGAAGTTAATTCAATACTAAATTTTACTTGGTTACCTTGTTTTCTCAACACTAACTACTGATAAAGCCACTATTGCATATATAAGGTTTGCTAGAACTCATGGTTCATGGGGTAATATTTATTCAATTCTTAGATAATGGTGGTTATGGTTTATATCTATTATTGAGTTATAAATATTTACTTTACATGTTAGGGATGAAACTTTAGGATATTTGATATTTGACATTTTGTATCATCTAATCTATCATTCCTTTATTCTACAAGTTTCATATCTTTAACCAAAGATAGTTGATTTACCCAATCAATCTCTATTTAATCCTAGCTTAACAAAACTACTATTATTTTGGGGTAGGATAAAAAGGCCTAATTCTGATTTTGAATCCTGATGAATTACTAGTTGAGGATACTCATGAGATGTGTTATAGAAATCTTGATGACAGGGAAACTAATGAGTTTGGGGGAAGGGAATATTGCTACACTTTTTGATTACTTTCTTTAAGCTTGCATGGCTTCCACTTTCCACATCACTTTCAACATCAACTCAACATGCATTAGCTTCAACAAATATCAATCCATACATGCCATTCCACATTTTTATGGAGGTAAAACTTGAGGTAAAATAGGATAAGTTTTAATTTATTAAAATTTTAGGAGAATGTCATGAAAAAGCCACTGAGCACTATTCATTCATATTTTTCAACCACCATTTCCCCTTCTTGGTTAATACAAAGGCATTGGGTTGCATGAGGGCATGTAGCATGTTCAGTTTGGGGGAGATGTTGGGTTCCTAATTTGTCATGATTATTATCACTTCTTAACATCCATTTCATCCATTACTACTATTCTTTTATCACATTATTTACCATAATTTATTATATAATTCCATTTCATAATTATTTATGGTCTTGTGGATAAGTAATATTTATTCTCCGTTATTTTTAATAAATTGATGATTGTTATGTATGATATTGCTAATAATGATTTATAGATGAATTTGTTATAACATCACTCACAATTTTAGCCTCCAAGATCTCTTGCAGATTTGATCTTCAACGCATAATCAAATATTCAAACTCAGAATTTCGCTGGAATAGAAAGTGACAGTTTTGCATTGGAAATTTCGAGCAAACAAAGAAGAATCTTAAAAATCCAAGATATGGGTTTTTTGCATAACAGACCAAATTAGTTTCTCACTGAGAAGTTTCAGAAATTCAGTCTGGATTGGGAGAAAAGAAAGGTTCTTTGAAGGATATATTCATAGGTTTTCTGTTGTGGCCATTTTCCAAATTGCCCCAATTGCAATGATCAAATTCAACTTGTTCTAGCTGAATCATGATGGAAAGATCTCTCAGATCTCCTCTTGTTTATTAATATTTTGTAATCAATCTTCTTGTAAATTTCCCTTTGCTGTTTGTATATTTAAAAGACACAAATCAGGGAGAACACATGTAGGGGAGCAGATTAGATATTGAAGGTTTTGCTTTGAGAATGTAACGTGAGACTTCTATATTTTCATTTCTATTAATGCAATATTGATATTCTGATTATCTAGCCTTCAATTCTTTCTACCACAACCTTGATCAGGGAGTTAGGCCCGTTTTCTAGATCAGGTGTTGCTGAAGTAATGTGTGCTTAGTTTCTTTTTAATTAATGTATTTCTTCTTTTCATTGTAATGGTTTGATGTGAATGTTGTGAATCGGCTTGCTGTTACAGATTAATTATTCATGTTATTTCCATTGCTGTTACAGATTGGTTATTGTTGTCATTTCCATTTGCTGCTACAGTTTATTTATTATTTTAGATTGCATGTTTAATTAATTAATTGAACTCCCGATCAATTGCTGGATTATGAATTTGCCCCTGCATATATAGTGCATGATATCCTTGATATAATAAATGACCCCAAATTGACATATTAACGTGGTAAAGGGTTGAATCATAGCATTTACACTCGGACACCAATAGAAACCCAACCATAATATCACCAACATATTTCCAACAAATATAAATGAATCACAATAAAAGAATAGTTCTTATTAACATATGAAGATGCTAACCAAGTTAGGGACTTCCATGTACCACCTGACCATAGATTGGGCTTAACCAAATCTCTCTTTTAGCCAACCACTCTTGCACCATGTTCCAAGCATGAATGTGGTATCTCAAGGAATAAACCAAGACAAATCAAACCAGGGCTTCCAGAAGCCAAACCACCTCAACCCTTGACCAATGATTCCACCTGAATCACTAACATCAACCAGATAAGTCTCTACCCAAGTTGTTTAGGGCTCCAGGAACTAGTAACTCAACCCACAACCTTCCAGGGTTCCAAAGCATTTGTCCAACTCAACTCCAGGGACTAGTAACTCAAACCACTAAGGACTCTAGAGCCTTTGTCCCAACCTAGTCTCCATGACCAGTAACTCAACCCAAGTTGTTCCAGGGATTCTAGAGGATTTGTTCCAACCCATAACCATAAGGAATTATGAGCACTAACTAGAAAACAATCAAGTGGAAAATCCCACAACACCATGATTATCCAGGAAATGGAAAGGCAAGGCTAAAACCACTGTCAATTAAGGCAATCCTCCATGCCAATGACAACACATAACCATATAATCACATGCATCCAAGAAATCACATATGCAACCTGTTACCTACAAAGAAATCTAGTTGTAGTTGTTGATCCACTTGTTCCCTTATGCTTTCTAGCTTTTTTTGCCTTCGTTATCCAAATCCAATGTATGCGAAAGAGCTCCAAGAATACTCTAAGTGTGCAATAGTATGAGAGAGAGAGAGAATAGAAGAGATCTCCAAGCTAAAACTGACAAAAGGTTGTGAAATGATCCTCAGAAACCTTTTTATCATTGAGGCCTCTATTTTCATCAATTTCCTTCATTTTTCCTTCAATTTTCCTCACATGTAAATTTGTGACCTTTCATCTCCCTTTTCTCCTATTTTATTTTATTTCATAAATAAATGAAAATTAATGCCTTGTTGCATTTACCAATTTCCGTAGTCATTAATTATCACAAGTGATACCCCATCACTATGTTTAACCCAACATTCTCTTGGAATACTTGTCCCATGACCTTGCTCTTATTATTTATTTATTTTTTAGATAAGAGATCAACCAAGGGTTGTCACAAACCCCTCCCCCTTGGGGGAACACCGTCCTCGATGTTAAACGACACTTATAAATCAACAAAACCCATGCTTCCCATGGATCTTTATAACACAAGTCGATGCAACATTTACATCATATCATACTGTTGAGACCATGACCATCATACCATGAACACCATATCACTTATTGGATCTTTATAACACACTCGATGTGGTATTTACAATATAAATATGCATATATAGATATAATCAAAGAACAACATCAAAACATATGCCAAAGTACATTCAATCACCCAACAAATAAATAAGGATACATAGTCTGTAACCGATCAATCATATCCCACGTAGCTTCATCAGGCCCAAAGTGCTTCTATTGCACTTTAACTTGCTCGATTGCTCCATTCCAGAGCATGAGAATATTTCACTGCAAAATTCATTGAGGTTTTAGCTCGAATTCTCCATTTGGCTCCATCTATAATATAGACTAGTCAATCACATGATCAACATCCTTCACATACTTCTTAAGCAATGACACATGGAAGACATCATGGAATTTCATTTTCGGAGGCAGTACAAGTCGGTAGGCCATTGGTCCAATCCTCTCAAGGATCTCAAAAGGCCCACAATATTGAGGTGTCATCTTGGCACGTGATCCAATCCTTAAGGAACTCTTCTCGGGCTTAATGCACAAGTACACATGTTCCCCAAACTAAAACTCCTTAAATAGCTTGTGTTGATTTGCATATATCTTCTGCATGTCTTGTGTGCCTTTAGATTCTTCTTGATAACTTGCATTTCTTGTTCCATCTCTGCCATCATATCCGGTCCAATAAATACCTTGTTCATTGGATCACTCCAACTGGTGGGAGTATTACAACTTCGCCCATAATGTGCCTCAAATAGATTCATATTCAAAGATTCTTGATACCCATCATTATACACAAAATCCATCAATGGAGAGTACTCTTCCCAATTCTACTGTTGATTCATAACATATATCCTCAACATGTCCTCAAGAATCCTACTAACCCTCTCTGTCTATCCATATATCTGCAGATGGTAAGTTTTATTGAAGGCCAACTCTATCCCCAAATCTGCAAACAACTCTTCCTAAAACCTATAAGTTAACTTGCCATCTTTGTCTAACATAATCTTCCTCGGAATACCATGCAACATCACTATCTCCTAATGAAGACCTGAGCTACCTCAATAGCTGAATTTGTAGACTTCACTAAAATGAAGTGAGTGATCTTAGTCAACCTATCAACCACAACCATAATATAATCATGTTTTCTAGATGCCCTCACAAAACATGTAATGAAGTCCATGCAAGTGACCTCCCATTTCCACTCTACAATTAGAATCGACTGCAATAAACTGCCTAGATGCTTACACTCTGCTTTTACCTGCTGAAAATCCAAACATTTCGTAACATACTCAACCGCCTCTTTCTTCAAGTTCAACCAATGATAGAACTTCTTAGCCACTGTGAATGTCTTCTGATATCCTTAGTGACCTGAATATGGCTTAGCATTAAATTCCCACAAGATAAACTTCTTGAGCTCACCATTTATGACACATAGACTCTATCCCTAAATCTAACCAAATCATCTACTGTGAGATGATAATCCATATCCTGTTCACCTGTACCCCATTGTTGTAACTTGTGCTTAAGTTGTTGGTACTTGTCATCATGTTGTCATGCCTTCAAAATCTGCTCCTACAAATATGTCCCATATGAACTCATAGCTACAATGTGATTTACCTGCACTCTTCTACTAAGAGCATCTACAACCTTGTTCTCTTTACCCTTAATGTACCTGATCTCAAAGTCAAACTCACTTAGCATATCCAACTACCTAGCTTTCCTAGCATTCATATTAGATTGGTCAAATAAGTACCTTAACCCACTTACTCATCAAAATGAACCTCCTGCCAAGAAGTAATATCTCCACACATTCAATGCATGAATGATCACTTCCAAGTCAAGATCATGAATCACATAATTCTACTCATTCTCATTCAATATCGTTGACTCATAGCATACCACCTGTCCTTCCTACATGAAAATTGTTGACACCTAATCTTTGGGATTAGGTAAAGCCATGTAAATATTGTAGATACAAAAATAAATGGAATTGGAATACGAAGATACATTGGGAGATAAAACCCAATAGTCTCCCTCTCCATGTATATATCCACGTTCTATCTTAATGAAAATCATAAATTCATTCATGGAGTTACTCTTGGCCTGACATGGTATCAGAGCCAACCCCATTTTTAGCATTTTTTGCCCTATGACTCCTACATTCTCTACCATATTCTTAATTCCTCTGTTTTCTTCCCTCTACCTATGAGTTTGTCTTTTTGAATGCATTATTGCTATGCGTTGGTCGAGCATTGATCTGAGAGTGTTGAGCTCATTTTGAAGATGGTGTAATGGTTTGCGTTGAATAGGTTGGTTGATTGGTTGCTACTGTGCTGACTATGTGCCCTCGGCTCTTGTTGAAATTTGTGTTGAATTGAATGCATGAATGGTGGATTGTGATTGAACGCTACCCCAAATTGAACGTGATTACCCGTTTAACGGAAGAATGATAATGTTGAGGACTCTATGTTGAATATGGTGATTTGTGTGAACTATGCATACTGTTGTTCCTCCATATCGAACTGAAAGTTACCTAGAGTATTAATCCGTGAAGGAATGGACACTACTATGAACTATGGGTTCATGCTAGCTGTGGAGAACATTTCTGGATGTTGAAATATCTATTGGCATGACTGTTGGTTCTGGATTGGCGTGGAGACTGTGAGTGTGTGTTTGCTTTCAAGACTATTGAAATGTGGTATTTATGCATTCAATCATGCATTGGATTTTTTATGAGCGTGAATTTTAATAAGGCTTGTATGGTTTATAACATGAAGAGTGTATGGATATATGGGAAGTGAATATACCATATGAGAAGTATGGTATATTATTAAAGTGCATTGTTATTTTATGAGTGGTATATAACGGATTCTGAAGAAAAAGAAAACGGGGCCATGGCATATGAATAATGGCATTCTTAACTCCTATTTAATGGACATATGGTATGTACAAATTACATAAGGTATATGTGGAGGTATATTGAGAACTTAAATTTTGAGTTGAGGATTTTTTTGAACAAATAGTCAATTATTATTATTACAAAGACTTGCATATGTTATAGTTATTTTGAGCCCAAATCAAATCATATTATACATTCACTCATATCCATAGTGGGAGTAATTCTCACTGGAAAATATAACTATCATGAGTGGTCCAAGAAGATAAAACACACCCTTATTTTCAGTGATCTTTGGAAAGGAATTTGTGAAGGAGAAGGAGACAATGCACCTAAAAAACCTACTTCAGATAAGGAGCTTGCCATTTGGGAAAACAAGAAAAACAAGGCCTATAACTTGATTGCAGCATCAATAAATGAAGAGGTGATTTGACATATTTTACTATTTTCAAATGCCTTTGGAGCCTTAAATAATTTGAAGGAATTGTACAACTCACACTCTAATATTGAAGTTGCTCAAATTACGATTAATTTGTTCAACCTTGAGTTGAAAAATGACGATCCTCTTGCTTTAGCATCATAAATAGATCCATTACACATGGCATAAAGGCCCTCGATGTTGAAATAGATGGTCCTCTTAGCCTATGTCAAGGCACTATATCCCACCTATTCACATTATCTTGAGTCATTGCAAGAAAGTGGAAAAATTAGTAGATTTCCTTTTACTCCCTTGAGATGAAGTTTGCTGAGAGAGAGAAGGATTTTGGGAAAAAGAAAACTCCTCGGCCTACTGAAGAAGTTGTGAATTGCAAAAAAATAAAATAATAATGCACATGATTATTCTAGAGGAATAGGTGGTCAAAGAGGAATAGGAAAAAAAATATTAAAGACAGACATTTCCAAGGAGAAAGGTCTAATATTCATTGCATACGATGCAATAGAGATGGAAATGATGCTTCCACATGTAAGCTACCTTGGGACAGAATCAAGCAGGAGAGAAATGAAGAGAAGGGTAAAACATATAGTAAGGGGAAAGAAAAAGCACTCGAGTCTGCTCTTTATGTTGTGGGACATTGCAACATTGGAGTAATTGAAGACTTATTCAATACTTCACTTGCTTCATGGAAATATTTTTGGTTGCATGATCAAGGAGAAACTTGCCACATGACTTTCATAAGAGATTTCTTTGAAGAATTCACAGATAATGTTGATGGAGCCGTTTACTTTGTAGACAAGTCAAAACTCAAGCCATCAGGGTTTGGCACCATCAGAACCAAACTGCTTGGACTTCCAGATTTTATTTTACATGATGTATTATACCTCACAGAGTCGAGGATAAACTTCTTTTATTTGGTCCACATCCACCTTCAAGGACACTCCATTCACATATGTGATGGCAAGGTTGAGGTCAAAAAAATATAAGATCACTCACTTGTCATGGCTCGAATAGAAGAAGAAAGACTTCTGAAGTTGCAAGGAACCTATGATCGTGCACATAACTTTTCATACAGTTCTCACTATGATGAAGGTATATATCCATCAATCCTTTTATGGCATGATAGATTTGGACACTTTAATAATGACAACCTCCATTTGTTGAAGAAAGATGGTGTTACTGGTTCGCCAACTATTCCTAATAAACTTAAGCAATGTGATGCTTGTATCTAATGCTATAAAAAACAATACTCCCTATGAAATGTGGTATGGCCACATTCCTTAGGTGAGGCATCTTAGGGTTTTTGGTTCCACTTGTTATGCCTTGATACCTAAGGAACAAAGAAACAAACTCAGTGAAAGGAATCTTAAATGTATATTCTTTGGGTACCATTGATGGTGCTAGACCCACCAACATGTCAGGGGATCTCCCCCAAAAGAAGTCCTAGCTAGACCTCAGATCATTTGGAGTAGGAGTCCCAACAGTGGGTAGTAAAACTATGCCTTGACTACGATAACACGCAGAGGTAAGAAAGATATCCTTATCAGAAGCAAGTGTGTGACCTTACAATGAGTCAAGAGAGATGCATGAGGAGGTTCTAACACACGGAGGGGGAAAGAAGTGTGTCCCTTAGAAACCTGTAATAGTACGCATCCTTAAAGGAACACAGGAGCTGAAAGACATCACGAAATAGAAATAAGAATAGTGGACAACCCAAAGTAATGAGTTCAACCAACAAGACGCTTCAATAAGATTCATACACTCACATACGTAATAGTCCATACATAAATGTGTAAGTTAATATTACATACATTGCTAAAGTAACCGGAATAGTCAAACTACAATAAAAACATATGAATGAAACATGTTGGATCTATTATATTATATAAAGTGAAAGTTCCATACATACATACAACCATGACAACAACTAGCCCCAATAATGGAACGTTATAGTCAGCACCACCTGCTCCTCCAAAGAGATGTGCTCACCCTACACTGTGGAGAAGCCAAGGTTCGTCACAATACTCTCCAAGCCCTCTCTAAGAAATGCTTAGAAACATCTTGGCTCCCAAAATCTTGTTCTATGAGTCATGAGGTTCTATTTATAAAAAAGGTGGGGTCACCCTTGACATTCCCCTTTGTGACTCTTAGACTACCCTCATGCCTCTTCAACTTCATTACATAACTCTTTACATTACATATGATTGTTTGAATTCCACTAATGACACTTGTAATTTCACTTTACATCATGTTTACAAAAATGATACATTTTCTACATATACCCATGTGCGACAAAAATGGCTTGAGTAAGCCAGACAAGACAACACTGAGACTCAGATGGCTGTGGAAAGACTAGCTCATCAACCTCCTCCTCGTGATCCTTGGTGACGAACTGATGCCATGCTTGGCAGTGCGTAATGGTGTCCACATACTCTTTAATGATGTCTTTATGGAAAATAACTCTTGCCTCCATTGCTTCTAGGTATACTAATTTGGAACCTCTCTCCAACTTGTCCTGTAACATGCACAACTTAGTCCAGAGTAAGGCTAGATCGGTGATGTACATCTCTATGTTATTTTTGCTAACTTGCAAATCTGCGTTGGTGTCCGTGAGCATCAACTGATCAAAGTATGTGTCGAGCTCCAGTTTGACTTGGTTCTTCTCTTTGGCCTTGGTGAGCGTACCAATCGACGACGTGGCATACTTTCTAACGACGACATCCAAACTCCTGAACAACCATGCATACGAAGCCTCAACAATGGTGATGAGCGGCAAGAGTTCCTCGTAGTTCTGGATCAGACTCCAGAGGGGTTCTTTGTCCAAATCTGCCCGCAGCTTCATCATCTTGTGCAAGTGAAGCGGGGCTCCCTTGTACATCATTGTCCATGTTTGTACATGATCAACTGTGGCATGTATATCTATGAGTGCTTTCGCTCTCTTGATGTAGCGCTACTAATGACAATGTAGATGGACAATTTCCTTGTGCATGGTGACGAACATATCATACAGTCTTCGTGTGACTGTATCAAGAGAGATACTTCAACGAGTATTGCTTTATTTATCTCTCCTCTGGTGGATCCTGTTTATTATTCCTCTCTCTACCTGGCTGCTTACAACTCCTTATCCATGCACTCATTTTCTGCTATCAAGAACTTCACACTTGAGCTAGTGGCTTTGGCATAAGCCTTTGTAGCATCAGCCAAGGTGGATGGATGTCTTCGTACATCTAACACAATCACCCATTCTTCAAAGTGCGCAGGTGATGCATGCTCATCCAGGGTGTGCACTCTACATTCTTTTACAACTTTTTGTTGTGAATCATCAGAGGCTATGTTATACACATTTGTTCCAGATGATCCTCAAGGAGAATGGTATCCCCTTGCTTACTCGAGACTTTCTTTTTTGTTGGAGCTAGTGAAGCCTATGGGGTGACCTCAGTTACTTTTGGCATCAGGTCGATGTCCTAATTATATTCCAGTTGCTCCATATCCATATCCATCTATTCTAATATCAAATCATCCTGCAGAGAAAGTTCTTGTTCCTATGGTTGCTCACCCTATTCCTCATCTAGTTCTGGTTCAGAGTCTTCAACCTATATCGACATGGTTTGCTCTATATTTACGCCTTGCACTTCCTCCTATTCTTGGTCTTGTTCATGTTCATGTTTTTCATGTTGTGCTTCCTTCCCTCTTTTGTGCATCTCTTGTTCTTCTTTGAGCTTATGCTATAATTCCTACAACTTCCTCTCTGCTTCTTCCAGTCTTTTCTTCTCCCGCATTCTTTGCGTTATTCTCCTGTTGTGTTGTTGTCTCTTTACATCTATCTCCAAAGCTACCTTCTCCACAAGTGGGTCTTCCTTAAACTTGTAGCTTTTCTCCGTCTCTATGCTTTTGACAATCTTCCTCTTGTCTTTGTCTTGCACAACTTTGTTGTTTGCTGTTGTTGTTGCTCCTTGTGGTGTTGCTTCCTTGAGTGTTGCTAGCCACTCTGTTGCCATGCTAACTGGTTCATTGAGCCTAGAGGAGTTATAACAATATCTCCATGGGTCTTCCTCTAGCCAATGACATGCCTTGTGGATCGAAGAGTAGTACACTCTCGCAAAGTGGTCCCTGCATAATCCATGTGGATCATATAGATTGAAACTCTTGGTGTCGAACTTAAAATTCTTGAATTCTTCAACCTCGGCATCCACTTCTTTCAAACTCCTGATCGCGTACAACCCAATTCGCAAATGAAGCGTAGGCCATGGTTCCTTCTTCTTCCTATGCAATCTAGCTTATAACCCTTTCAAGATGTGCTATGAAACCTCCTCCATGACCATCTTGTCTATGGAAAACCTTAGCAACACATGCAAAGATTTCTCTGCGCTGTACATCTTGATGAAGGTTCCATCGCATGAGGCATACCAATATGCAATGTTGATCAACGCCTCTATTGCTGGACATGCAGGGCATATCTTGTTCAAAGATCATTGTGTACAAGGGGGCGATGAAATGGTAAAATATTCTAGCCATGAATCCTTGGTAGCTGTAGTCTAAGAGCAACTTGTAATATACATTCACAACATTCTCTAAAGGTGTCCATGCCCAACCCATGCAAGGAAACTATTGACGGGAACAAATTGTCATGAAGAATCTTGCTTGTTGATCCTTGGGCCGACTAAGGCATTGGATACATGCACTTTTAGCTGGAGAGCCAACATGTAAGGCTAGTTGATGTGTTTTCCTTCACTTGCTAGCTAATCCAACATAGAAACCCAACTTTGCGGGAAGGTCTTCGTACTCCCTTGGCCATACAAGTGGCATGTGAAGATGACCAAGAATTGGTATGCCTTCCTCAATGTCTTTGTCTTGTATATCTGGTTGGCTGTTGTCCTGAACTTTGTTGTCTCCCTTACCCAACACTTCAATATGTCTCTTGTATTTGTGCTATTTTTGGTAGTGTAGAATGGTGCATCCATCCTACTCACTCACAGTGGAAAATGGTACATCTGCTGATAATCTTATGTCCTGAAGGAAGCAAGACTTACTCCACTAAAATTTCTCAATAGCATCATCTCAGGATCAGTGTGTGATACAATTCAATGGATCGCTTCTGTGCATGGGAACACGAGAAACTTGCATGCAACCTTGTACCATCCTAAATTATGAATATTGACATAGACCTGTCAGTCCTCCAGATTCTCCTCAAATCTTCTTGTGAATATAGTGTTGATGTCTTGCCATGTGATCTTGATGTCTTTCTTGATGAACATGTGTGTGTTTGTGTACATAGGCAAGCTCATAGACCTTGCTCAACCACATCCCTAGTACTTCTTTCAACTATGTCTTTTGATTTAGCTCTCTTGGAGGCCATGATTTACTGCCTATAATATGCTAAAAAACCTGTGGTACCTGGAGACAGAGAAGACACTTACGTCAAGACAAGGTTAGCTAAAAAACATGAATCAGGCAACAAACTAGTGACTGTTAGCGAATATTGCACAAAATTGACTCTGGGAGGTGGGGAGACTGTCAGTCGGAACTATGCATTAGACAATCTCAGCTGCCAGTGAGGCTCACTGCTAACTAGAACTGCGCAATGCACAGTCCAGTGAGAATCACTACTAACTGAAACCACGAAATGCGCAAAACAGTCAGGCTCGGTTGCTAGATGGAACTGCGCATTGCGAAGTTCCAGTGGGCAGGACTGGACAGTGCCTCCCAAGATTGCATAGGTAACAACTGGGAGCCAATATGAGTAGCCTCTGTGTAATTCCTGGAGGCAAGGCAAAGCCTTGACTGCCAGGAATGCGTAGAACAAGCTGGTGGAGACCAGATTTGTGCCAAGACATCTTGTATTTGCCTAATGGCAACCTAAAAACATGAAGTACTGAGTGTGTGTGAAAATATGGTTTATATATGAGTGAATAGACATGCATGAAATTCAAGCAAGTGCAGAAATTAGTCAAATGACAAAACCAAGAAGCTCATGAAGATAGTCGCTGCAACGATGACTATCAGTACATAAATAATGTTATGCATGTGACACTAAGGAAAGGTAATGAAAAACTTGAAACAACACTTCTACAAGCTAAAGCACATTGAAATTCCAGTAGTCATTCAATAAAAAAAAGGAAACAACACTCATATAAGATGAAAACTAAAAAGTGACAGAAAAAGAGGAAAAAGTCATGAAAAGAAAAACTTACCAGGAATAGTTGCACTGACTATGCCGAAGGTTACCAAATGTCTCAGGAATGCCAAAGCTCTCAGAACGAATGTGAAGAATGAGCTATGAGGTGTCGCTTAAATAGATTTGATGAAATTAGAGTTTATGACATGCATGCCACAAATCTAGGAAAAAGAGACACTTGGCGAGGTGTTTCTAAAAACGACTTTGCATGTAACTCCTGTTGCTAAAAATAGATCACTAAAATCTAGTGATTCTTTTTCACTTTTTGTTTTTTTAATATTTTTTCGAGAAAAGCCAGCTGACATGCAAGGAAGGATTGCTTAGTAATGGAGGGAACTGAGCAAACTACCAGCACATGTGACAGACAACCACTGAGAGAAAAATTTTGTGTTGTTTTTGGGCTGAGTGGTCTTGGTTGGTTCGCCAAATCTGTGCAATTTTACAGAGTGGTGATGTTGGCCTTCTCTGCGCATTTTTTAGGAGCAGTGCTACTGGCAAGTTTTGCGCATTTCTGGAGAGCAATGTAGTTGGCTTGGCCTGCTCTAGCGTTTTTGGAGAGCAGTGTCGACGGGCTAGAATTGTGCATTTCTGGAGAGTAGTGTCGGCTGGCTAGAACTGCGCATTTCTGGAGATCAGTACCCGCTAGCCTGCTCTGCGCAATTTCTGGAGCAAGGCTGACTGGACTTCTCTGCACAATTTTTGAGTGCAAGGTAGCTACTAGGATGCTTTGCATAATTCCTGAGGGGAAGACAAACTGCCCTCTAGGATTGTGCAGTTTTTCCCGACAGCTCATTGACCAAATGTGAACCAAGTTTTGGATGTGCTTGTTATTAACCGACGGGACAAGTGAGTGAACACAAGTTGTTAAGTGACAGATGAAAACAAATAAACACAAGTACCTGCTCAATGCAAGATAGTTGCTATGGTTTCAAGGAGGGAGGCTCCAAAAAGAAGTGAAGGAAAAATTTTGGAGGGTGGTTGCAGCTGCTATAACATTGGCAACACACTAGTAGAACTCCAACTCTTTGTATGGACCTTGTTCATGAAAAGCGAGTCCAACTCCTCCAGAAGTATTGTTCTATTCTTTGTTCATGATGGCTTCAACATTAAGATTGAGCTAAAGATATAGTCCCTGCCATTCTCTTCATCGATCAACACACATACTAGGCCAAGTCAAGTTAGTTGTTTCGATTGGGGATTAGGGGTATATGATGCACAAGTAATAAATATGTCAAAGTATTAGTTCTATCTATGGTGTTGCTCTAATACCAGTAGGCCTGGACAGTACCCTGGTGGAGTCACTTAGGAACACAAGCATCACTCCGCTGCCAGCAAGCTTGTTCAATACCATGGCAGAGTTACTTGCATCACCTCTTTGCGCAGGAAGCCTTTCTCTGCTTTCACCTTATTTATTTTTTCATTTTTCAAAAAAAAATTCAAAGAATTGTGCATAGGAACTTATTTATTTCAGAGGGAGAAGAGGGATCCTGATCTATTGAGAGAAGAAGAGGTTGTCCCTTCAGAGAAGTATTTTATATATACCTATGATAATATATGTTAAGGTTTTCCCCCTCACCTTACTCTAATTGACTGAACTGACAAGGGTTAACCCAAAAGCACCGATTAGAGTAGGTGGTACTAGTTCAAGTGAAAGTGTTGTGTTTTCACCAAGACTCACTCTGAACATAACGTATTTTCCATTAGGGCATCATCGACTAATGACAACGAGCTCTTCATAAAGAGAGAGGAGAACAAATAACCAAGTGTTGGTAGTTGTACAAGTCCTCTTGTACTTTACCTTACTTGTCTCAAGAGCCACACATGATTTCATGCGAACTAAACCTATGGGTGTAAAACAAGCAAACAAACAAGAAAGAAAAGGACAAAAGCAAATGAAAGCAAAGCAAGAAAAAGAAGAAACACAAACAAAGTAAACAAAGCATGCATGCAGACAAAGAAAAATAAGAAAGAAAACACTACTCCTACTCCTAAACTAAATAGTGCATGGTTCGACTCATGTAAAGTGATATTTCTAATGCAGCCATCGACGCATTAGTTGACCCATGTTGGTGAAGGAGTGGTTTATGAGAAAGATAAATGTGTAAACAAACAAACAAGAAAGATAAAACAGTGAAGACAAACACGCTCCGAGTTTAAAAATATCCACAGAAAATAAAAGAATAAAAGCACAAGATAAACATTCTATGGATGTATCATGGTTTTGCATCACACTATGCACCATCGGCAAACATTTACTCTCTTTTTGATGGTGACAAATGAGCAAACATGAGAAAGAAAGAAAACTTATGTTTAGCAAGAGTGCTCGTTGTGTATGATTCCTCCAATTCATGAGTGATACGACCATGTGATTCAAGAGGAGGACGTGAATTCTGTGAACTAGATGGATCTTCAATGTAAATAGCAGATTGATGAGGATCCTTTGGTGTTTCAACAAATTTCTGATCTGAAGTAGAATCAACCTCAAGGAAACAAGGACTTGACATAACCATTAGCTTAGGCTGAAGTATCTCAACAACTTGTTGGGTTTCCACTTCATCAATAGGTAGATCATCAAAGACAAGTGGCTTAGAAAGATCGATAGTGAATGAATCGACATCGTGATTGATCGAGACAACCACGATTAGAAAATTTGGTATGTTCATTGGCATCCTCATGATCTGATGAATCATATAGAGGAGTTGCTAAGAAGAAAGAATGTTCACCCTTTGCGTTTCCGGAAAAGACAGATGAAATATTGAGTGGATTTGCAAAAACAAATGTGTCCTTTTCGCTATGCAATGACAGATTGACATGTAATGTATCCTGTGAATGATCAGAAGTAGATGCATCTTGGAATGAATTCTCATACAAAAAATTAACAATGGTAGAATCACCAAAGATGTCAATGAAAAGCGAATGAGGTGCATGTAGAAGGATGTCATCCTTCACCGTAGGCTCTTCTTCAGGTTCCCACACATACTCATCATAAATGATAGCTCAGGTTGGCTTCTCAACACCAACTTCGTCTACAAATTGATCCTCGTGAACAACAAGTGTGGATTCTGGAACGGGAGAACACAACACAATACAATCCGAAGGATCAATAAAACGCGGGGGTAAAGTTTGAGGAAAAAACTCACGTGACAACCAACATTCTGGCAAGCGAAATCTGCGAATAAATCAAGAGCAGGTGGGGTGGGAGGATGTGATAGTTCAACAAATGGGTTCACACCTTCTCCCACCATGCATTGCGGGGCTAAATCTGTTTGATGAGATGAGGACAAACAATCACTTATGACAACAACTGTGTCTGCTTTGGATTTAGTGACTCTAACACCGAGATATGTTGGGATGGTTCTGAATGATTCTAACACTTGTGTATTTTTAGATATGTAAAGAAGATATTGAAATCTTTCACGAAGAAATTTCCAATCAATTTCATCCTCTGGGAATTGAAATGCGAGATTACGAAAGCATTCCCAAAATTGCAACAAGGATCCATAAGGGGCTTTTTGCAACTCAATTTTTTTTTTGTTAAGTTCTTTACGGTCAAAGTGATGGAAAGCACAATATATCTCTTCAACAAAGTGATTGAAAGAGTGAATAGATTTATCAAGCAGCGTGACACACCACTGCAATGGGTGCCCTCGAAGCATGAATGCGAACAATGAACAAGCCACATAATCCTCAAGGTCTTCCAAGGTATCATAGAGATCCTTGAAAGTAGTTATATACCTAGACCAAGTTGTTCTTCCTTCACTTTCATATATGTATTGTGACAAGTCATTCCAGAAATCCTCCAAGATTTCAAAGTCATTTCCATAAGACATACATCTTGGAGGACGGATTGTACAACTAGTCATGAAATATGTGTAGAGATTCAAAACAAACTTTGAGGACTCAGCTTGTCATCTAGCCCTCCTTCTAGCACCAAAAATGTTGACGGTGTTGGACCCGCCAACATGTCAAGGGATCTCCCTGGTAAGAAGTCCCAACTAGACCTTAGACTGTTTGGAGTAGGAGTCCCAGTAGTGGGTAGTAAAGCTATCCGTTGACTATGATTATGCATAGAGGTAAGTAAAATATCCTTGTCGGAAGCAAGAGTGTGAGATTGCAGTGAGTCAAGAGAGATGCATGGGGAGTCTCTAATAGATGAAGGGGTAAAGAAGTGTGACAACTAGAAGCCTATAATAATACGTAACTTGAAAGGAACACACGAGCTGAAAGACATCATGAACTGGAAAGAAGAATAGTTGACAATCCAAAGGGATGAGTTAAACCAACAACATGCTTCAATAAGATTCATACAATCACATACAAAATTGTCCATACTGTTACCACTCCAAAATTTCTCTCGAGTTGTTATGACAGAAATGATAGAGGTAACCACAAACCTACTTTGGAGATTAGGATCTAGCCTTCCTAATGCTCAGAGAGGGCTCTCTCTTTATGATTTAACTTTGTTTAGTTAGTTCATTTTAGTCTAGTTATGATTGTATTTGGGTTTTGATTTTTATTTGGTGGTGAGATCACTAAATTAGATGGATAGAGGGATGTCTTTTACCATTGGGCTATGGGGTCAAGTATCAAGCAAACAAGACTGGATCAAGTTCTAAAGATAGTGTTTACGGGGAAAGGTAGTTGAGTAAATTCAGATCTTAAGGCTGGATGGTGAAGTTGATTTCAATTGGATCTAAGGAGAAATTAAGGGTTCCTTAAACCAAATAATGAAGGGAGTGAAAGTGGTCAACTGGGATGGGAGAGCAATTAAGGATTCTCAGATCCAGATATCAGAAGAAAACATTAAAATGATTAACTGTTCAAGACATAGTGTACTTAAACAAATTATGTAATATAATTTGAGTTAATTCATTCAATTTAGATATCATGCAAGTTTGTGAAATACATAAGAGAATTAGAATTTGACGAAAGAAAATACTTCACTAAAGTAGCTCAACACATGAATCATGTAATGCAATCTCTTTATTACTCAGTCCAGTCTACTGACTTGAAAAAATTGGTACAATAACCCTCAGGTTTTAGATCAATACCACTATAGAAATGTCTAGAAATCCTAACTCAATACTTCAAATTATGAAGTATTTATACAAAAATAGTTTACAAAATATCCCAAACTGTCCTAGGAATTAATCTAGGAAAAAGAAATATATTCATGCAAGAAGATAGAGACAAATATTCAATTGCTGCAATCTGTCCTTGTTTATTAGGCTTTGCTGTCTTTATGCTTTGATTTTTTGTTGTTTATTCTCCTTTTTTGTTGGTCTTCCACGCTGACTGTTCTTTTTACTTTTTCTTTTTTACTGATACACTTTCACCTGATACTTTTTCATTTGGTTTATCTGTCACTTTTATTTCACTGTGCTATTTTCACTTTTACTGTGTATTTTTACAGTAAGTCATTTAACTTTTCCCATGTGTCTGCATCTAGTAATTTGATATTTACCATCTTTTTGTAAATTTCATCTTCTTATGTGTACTTAGCAAAGGTGGGCCTACTCACAAAAAGGTGCTTTACCTCATGCTGGAGGTAAAATAGGTTCTCAAATGTTTGGTACAGAACCTTTCCTGTAGGCATCCCCTTCATAGAGGAATTATTGGCTTGATCTCTTTCCACCTCTCCGATTCTCCTGTTGTAGTCTTCCTGTGGCATTAGTTTATCATTTATCACCAAGGGATTTGGCAGACCTTTCTGCCTTAAAGCATCAACCTGGATACTTGCAAATCCTTAGCCATGTGATCATCTTCTGCTATCAAGAACTTCACACTTGAGCTCATGGCTTCGGCATAAGCCTTTGTATAATCGGCCAAGGTGGCTAGATGTCTTCGTACATCTGACACAATCACCACTTCTTCAAAGTGCGCAAGCGATGCATGCTCATCGGGGTGTGTAATCTATGTGCTTGTATAACGTTGTGTTGTGACTCATCAAATGCTATGCTGTACACATCTGTTCCCAGATTATCCTCAAGGAGAATGGTGTCCCCTTGTTCACTCAGGACTTGCTCTGCCGTTGGAGCTGGTGAAGCCTATGGGCTGACCTAAGTTTCTTTTGGCATGAGGTCTATGTCCTGAACCTATTCTGATTGCTCCATCTCCATATCCATCTATTCTACTATCGGATCATCCTATGGAGCAAGTTCATGTTCCTACGGTTTCTCATCCTATTCCTCATTTGGTTTTGGTTTAGAGTCTTCATCCTATATCGACGTGGTTTGCGCTGTCTCTGCGCCTTGCACTTCCTACTATTCCTGTTCTTATTCCTATTCATGTTTTTCATGTTGTGCTTCCTTTTCTCTTATGCACATCTCTTATTCTTCTGTGAGCTTATGTTGTACTTCATGCAACTTCCTCTCTGCTTCTTCTAGTCTTTTCTTCTCCCTCTTTCTTTGTGCTACTCCCTTATCGCATTATCATCTCTTTGCATATATCTCCAAATGTAAATTCTCCACAAGTGGGTCTTCCTTAAACTTGTAGCTTTGCTCTGTCTTTGTGCTTTCGGAAATCTTCCTCTTGCCTTTGTCTTGCACTGAGCCAGGTCCGGGTGTGACAAAGGACCCTTCCAAGACCTTTTACTTTCGTGATGTGTTAAAATTGCATTTTAAAAAGAACACAAATGAATACATCTGCGTTCTATAAAGAAGAGGAACATGAAAATCATGAACACATGAAAACATAAGCCATTGATAACAGAGTTCCTCCAGGAGGGACTACGTCTCTAGGCCCCAGTGTCAAGATGGTGTAGGTCGTTGCATTAAGTGCTGTCAATGGTGATGATGTACGTAAGAGGTGATGTCGCTATCATACAAGAAAAATTCCCTCATGCAGGAGTGGCTCCAAGAGATGTTCCGCTACAGGAACTCTCAGTCAAGAAGGACTCCTATCACTATGACACAAACTCATGCATGATTATCATGAGCATCCTGCCAACATGGCATAACAGGGATCTGAATACAAACATACATGGAAAAACATGAGTATCCCAACAACATAACGACAAAGGGATCTCAAACAAAACATGGCGAATCATGACAACAAGTACATCACACAGATGATTCCGAATCACATCAAGTAGGAATCATGAAAACAAGTAAGAGACAAGATCCCTCATAAAACATCAAACAGGGATCTGTGCAGCAAAATGCATACCAAAAGAAGTACATGAACACACTACATATACCTCACATCTTGGGGCCATCTAAAGAAGAGGATGTCAAGCTACTAAAGATGTTCAGACCATCAATCTCATGACATCAATTGCATGGAAATGGCTGCTCGCACATAAATCCTGACACCTACACTCCACTTAGAAATGTGACCGAAAAATAGAATGAGAAAATGGAAAATCTAAACACACCATCAGATTTGTGGAATTGAATAGTGCAAAATCGATTGTCAAATTTTTGAATTCTGAGAAAATGAAAATCTGGGGCTTAAGGAATCTTTTAGATTCCCCCTAGATTCCTCAAAGATTCCTTCCTCCAGGTCCTCTGCAAATCCACTGATCAAATCAAGAAACTGACTTTGTCATCAGGTTCATATCGCCAAGAGGTGTAAGATCGACATAAAGTTTTTCCAGTTTGGACACTGCAAAAATTTCACCCTCTTGGAAATTTTGCTCAGTCATGGTTCCACCTGCATTAAAAAATTAATTAAAAAAATATTTTGCCTCGTTTTTCGTGCCCACTATTGATTCCTCCATCTACCTAGGCGCACTGGTTAAATGAATATTTATATAAGTTTGTTAGGTGGATAAATCAATAAGGTCATTTGGTGAGTTGGTTTCAGATCCTATTAATATGGAGAAGGTCGGGTGGTCAAACCTAGCCTCCTCCTTTTTCCATATAAAAAATCCCTTATTTAAATAATGGGTTGGGCTAGGCCTGCCCACCATACCTACCGATTGTCCTTAGTATTCATGGCGGGGATTGAGGCTGGGTTTGCGCCCCAAGGGCCGGCCCACCTTAATGCTCGTTGTTTTGAAACGGTGGTCCGTGGTGGTTATGTGGGAGGGGTGGGCGGTTGTGGCTCGTCCATCCACTAATAACATATTTGTTACATGGATAAGGGTTGGGGTGGCGGGGGCTATTGTCGTTAGTTAAAAATCTTGATTTTAAGCTGAAGGAGTCATTTTAACGAGGCAACAATTTTTCCCGGAATCTCGACGGAGTTGGTCAGATCCGTCTACCGGAAAAGTTCAAGTTGTGTCTTTGTTAATCCTGCCTAGTCAACAAAAAGTCAACCCAACTTTGACTACCTCTATCTTCCTCATCCAAACTCGGATTGATGAACCGTTTGCACCACTGTGATCACAACAACGAGATCTTTAACATGAACCTGGTTCAAGCATGATACAAACACTTTGATTTTTGAGAATTCATAAGCCCTCTTTGTCCTATGTGTGTCTCTGGAGCCACCTAGATCAATCCTCCCCACTGAGGAGCTTTTAGTCCTCCAAAAGCATGAAAAATACCCTACAACTTCTCTGTATCTTGTCTGCATCACAGGAATCCTAAAAGGTCTCGCTTCCATCTCCTTCACCTTTGTTCTTTGGAGACTTAAGTGATGAGTTGACACCTGCCACCTCTATAACCTATAGTACATTGTTTTTAAAATTACATGCTTGACTTTCATCAACAACTAATGACCCAAGCATCCCACACTTGCCATGAGTTTATAACACATACTCGGTGGTCAAGTTTACAACAAGATGGACACAATACCCCAGCTACGAAAACAAGGCTAGCATATCATTGCTGCTTCAACAAGTGATGGAAAACACATCATCACTGCAACACATGATATACATTCATAAGGCCAAACACTATTGTCTTGACAAGTGATGGAAACACGACATCACTTTCATAGTTTATCATGCTACTCAAAATAAGACCAGACATCATTGTTGCTGAACAAGTGATGGAAAACACATCATCACTTTTACATTTTGAAATGCAACAAATGATTTACAAAAGCACGACCATGACAAGAAAACATATCTAGAAACCATTTTTCACTTATCAATGTGAATGGGTCGCCTCCTTGTGGCTTTTTTTCTTGTCAAACAATCATTTCACCTGGTTCATGCACCGACACTTTGTCTTTAAGGCGTCGCTCTGGATGGAGCCTCCAACAAGTGGCTCTTTGATGGCCACTTCTATCGCAATGACTGCAATAGGTTTTCTTCCTCCAGATCTTCTTAACATGTTTCTTTACCTGTTGTTGAGAGGGTCTTTCACGCCTCATCCTTTTATGTGCTTCCATTCTTTTCTAACACTTAGAAAATGTATGGTTATGTAATCCAAAAAAGGTACATGTTTTTCGATGCCATCTTTTACGCTCATCAGTAAAAACATGATTATAATGAACATTTGAATGTCACGAGTAGTTATACCTTTCCTTGTCGTCTCTGGTGTAAGTATGGCGATGAAAGCTTGCCTCAGCTCTTTTCCTGCCATGGGAACTACCATGGGATGATGGGGATGTGTTCCCATCATTCTCTTTCCTCGACGATTTCGACGATGCCTCGGAAGAATTTGACACCTTCGAGCATTCTCCTTTGGTGTATCTCAAGCCTGCAAATTGATGTCTCTACACAACCTCCAATGGTTGAGTTATGCCTTGGTTATTAACACAATAACCAAGTTTTTATTCCTCCTCATGTCTCGTCCTTGTAAGGAGCCTCATGTTTGTCCCTGTAATTGGGATCTCCAAATCTCCAATAGAAAGCATACTATGTGACTGAAATCGAAAGGAAATCAACATATTTTACCTCCTCTTTTGATTTGGAAAGAACTAATGAGGGTTGCTCATCATCTATTGTTGGTGGTTCACTAGTTGTCTTGGCACATTCCCCAACTTCCTTTCTGACATACCCAAGTTCTGCCTGACGGGGTAATTCTTCTACTTTTATGGGGTTGACAATGCCTTGGCCATTAATGCCCAAGCCTTTTCCTTCATACCCCATTTTCTTCAACAGTTTGGAGCCAATTCCTGTGGTATGATTTTCAAAAATAGTGAAATCATCATCAAGGCACATACATGCATTCAGAGAACTACATTTTACCTCACATAGGTCATGCTGCAACTCTTTCAAGGCCTCATCCTTAGCTTGCAGTTGTCATAGAAAATTATGCTTTTCCTCTTTCTCTTCATGTAGACTCATCTTCAATTCAACGTTCTCTATTTGAATATTTTGGTTGTTGTGCTTCAGTTCTTCTATGGCCTCTTCTGTGGCTTGCAATTGAAGCTGCAATCACTCCTTTTCCTTTGTCTCTTTCTGTAGAGTTTCATACGTTACTTCCACTCTTTTGGAAATTTTGAGCATGTTCTCGTACATCGCTTTTTCATCCTCTATTGCTACATGTTCCATTTCTCACGCTACAATTCATATCCACGCAAAGGCCGCTTTGATACCACTTGATCCAGGTCTGGGTGTGACAAAGGATCCTGGTGTGACAAAGGACCCTTCCAAGACATTTTACTTTTGTGATGTGTTAAATTTCATTTTTAAAAGAACATAAATGAATACATTTGCATGCTGTAAAGAAGAATAACATGACAATCATGAGCACATGAAAACATAAGTCGTTGATAACAGAGTTCCTCTAGGAGAGACTACGTCTCTGGGCCCCGGTGTCAAGATGGTGTAGGCCGCTGCATTAAGTGTGTCAATGGTGATGATGTACATAAGAGGTGATGTCGCTATCATACAAGGAAAATGCCCTCACGTAGGAGTGACTCCAAGAGATGTTCCGCTACAGGAACTCTCAGTCAAAAAGGACTCCTATCAGTATGACACAAACTCACATGATGATCATGAGAATCCCGCCAACATGGCATAAAATGGATCTCAATGCAAACATACATGGCGACACATGAGTATCCCATTAACATAACGACAAAGGGATCTCAAACAAAACATGACGAATCATGAAAACAAGTACATCACACTGATGATTCCGCATCACATCAAGCAAGAATCACGAAAACAAGTAAGAGAAAAGATCCCTCATCAAACATCAAATAGGGATCTATGCAGCACAATACATAACAAAAGAAGTACATGAACACACTACATATACCTCACATCCTGGGGCCATCTGAAGAAGAGGATGTGAATTTGCTGAAGCTATTCAGACCATCGATCTCATGGCATCAAATCACATGGAAATGGTTGCTCGCACATAAACGCTGATACCTGCACTCCACTTAGAAAAGTGGCTGAAAAATAGAATGAGCAAATGGAAAATAAGAACACACCATCTGATTTGTGGCGTCGAATAGTGCAAAATCGACTATCAAATTTTTGAATTCTGAGAAAATGAAAATCTGGGGCTTAAGGAATCTTTTAGATTCCCCCTAGATTCCTCAAAGATTCCCTCCTCTGGGTCCTCTACAAATTGGCTTCTCAAATTAGGAAACTAACTGCGCCATCGGGTTCATGTCGCCAAGAGGTGTAAGGTCGACATAAAGTCTGTCCATTTTGGACACTACAAAAATTTCACCCTCCTCGAAATTTTGCTCAGTCATGGTTCCACCTACATTAAAAATTAATTAAAAAAATATTTTGCCTCTTTTTCCATGCCTGCTCTTGGTTCCTCCATCTTCCTGGGTGCACTAATGAAATGAATGTTTATATAAGTTTGTTGGGCAAATAAATCAATAAGGCCGTTTGGTGAGTTGGTTTCAGATCTGGTTAATATGGAGGACATCAGGCGGTCAAACCCCGCCCCCTCCTTTTTCCATATAACAAGTCCCTTATTTAAATAGTGGGTTGGGTTGGGCCTGCCTTGGGTGGCTCGCCCACCATAGCTACTGGTTGTCCTTAGTATTCATGGCGGGTTTGAGGCTGAGTCTGCACCCCAAGGGCCGACCCACCTTAATGTTCATGTTTTTGAAACAGTGGTCTGTGGTGGTTCCATGGAAGGGACCGGAGGTCATGGCCCGCCCTCCACTAATAACATATTTGTTACGTGGATAAAGGCTGGGGTGGTAGGGTTGGTGGCCCACCACCCACTATATCTATCTATCTATCTATCTATCTATCTATCTATCTATCTATCTATCTATCTATCTATATATATATATATATATATATAAATATATATATATATTTATATATTATATATATATATATATATATATATATATATATTGTCATTTGTTAAAAATCTCAATTTTAAGCTGAACGAGTCATTTTAACGAGGCAACAATTTTGCCTAGAATATGGCTGGATTCCATCCACTGGAAAAGTTCAAATTGTGTCTTTGTTAATCCTGCCTAGTCAACAAAAAGTCAACCCAACTTTGACTACCTCTATCTTCCTCATCCAGACTTGGATTGACGAACCGTTCCAACACTGTGATCACAACGACGAGATCTTTAACATGAACCTAGTTCAAGCATAATCCAAACACTTTGATTTTTGAGAATTCATAAGCACTCTTTGTCCTGTGTGTGTCTCTGGAGCCACCTGGATCATGCACATGTTTGTTGGTCACTACTATTGTTATTGTTTCTCCCTGTGGTGCTGCTAGCCACTCTACTTCCATGCTGACCGGTTCATTGAGCCTAGAGGAATTATAACAATATCTCCATGGGTCTTCCTCTGGTCAATGACATGCCCTGTGGATCCAAGAATAGTACACTCTCACATAGTGGTCCTTGCATAATCCATGTGGATCGTATGGATTGAAACTCTTGGTGCTGAACTTAAACTTCTTGAAGTCTTCGACCTCGACTTCTGCTTATTTCAAACTCCTGATCATGTACAAACCAATTCACAAAGGAAGCGTAGGCCATGTTGCCTTCTTTTTCTTGTGTAATCCACCTGATAACCCAACCTCTTGCATGGCAAGCTTGCCCGTGGCAAACCTCAACAACACACGTGAAGATTTCTCCGTGCTATACATCCTGATGAAGGTGTCATCGGGTGACGCGTACCAATCTGCCATGTTCAGTAATGCCTCCATTACTGACTAGGACATGCACAACAGATCTTGTTCAAAGATCATCGTGTAAAAAGGGGTGATGAAATGTTCAAATATTCCAGCCATGACTCCTTGGTAGCTACAGTCTAAGAGAAACTTTCAATATACATTCACAGTATTCTTTGAAGGTGTCCATGCCCAACCCATGCCAAGAAAATATTGATGGGAACAGATTGCATCGAGTAGGTAGGAAAACATGAAGAATCTTTCTTGTTGATCCTTGGGCGGACTTCGGGCATTGGATACATGCACTTTCAGCTAGAAAGCCAACATGTCGGACTAGTTGAATGGTTTTCCTTCATTTTCCAGCTTATCCAACATAGCAACCCAACTCTGCGGGAAGGTCTCTGTACTCCCTTATCCATACAAGTGGAATGCGAAGATGACCAAGAATTGGTATGCTTTCCTCATTGTCTTTGTATTGTATATCTAGTTGGCTTTCGTCTTGAACTTTGTTGGCTCCCTTACCCAACACTTCAAGATGTCTCTTGTATTCATGTTGATGTTGGGAGTGTAAAACGGTGCATCCATCCTACTCACCGCAGTGGGAAATGGTACATTTGTTGATAATATTCCATCCTGAAGGAAGCAAGATTTACTCCACTGGCATTGCTTAGTATCATCATCTTAGGATCGGTGTGTGGGACAATCCATTGGATCACATTTGTGCATGGGAACATGGGAAACCTACGTGTAACCTTGTACAATCTTAACTTATAAATATTGACATAGACCTCTCGGTCCTCCAGATTCTTCTCAAAACTACTTGCAAATATAATGTTGATGTCTTGCCATGTGATCTTGATGTCTTTATCAATGAACAAGTGTGTGTTTGTGTACACGAAAAATCTCATAGACCCATGCTCAACCATATCTCCAATATTTCTTTCAACTGTATCTTTTGATCTAGCCCTCTTTGAGGCCATGATACCTGTACTGTTGAGGAGCTGCTCAAAAACCTGTGGTACCTAGATATAGAGAAGACACTCACAGAAAGACATTGTTAGCTAAAAAACATCAAGAAACTTGAGAATCAATCAGGAAACAAACTGGTGACTGCTGGGCAAGATTGTGCAACATTTACTCCGGGAGGCTGGGAGACTGTTAGTTGAAACTGAGCATTGCATAGTCTCAGCTGCTAGTGAGGCTCACTGCTGACTGGAATTACATAATGCACATTTCAGCGAGACTAAATATTGACTAAAACTTCATAATGCATAGAACAATCAGGTTGGTTTGTTGGCTAAAATTGTGCATTATGCAGGTCCAATGGGCAGGACTGGGCATTGCCTCCCAGGATTGTGCACAGCACAACAAGGAGCTATTGTGGGAAGCGTATGCATTATTCTTGGAGGCGAGGCAGAGCCTTGACTACCAAGAATGCGTAGAACATGCTCGGAGAGACAACATCTGGGCCAAGACAATCGAATCTTCCCAATCGCAACCCGAAAACATGAAGGACTAAGTGTGTGTGTAAATTTGGTGTAAATCTAAGTGAATAGACATGCATGCAATTCAAGCAAGTGCAACAATCAGTCAAACGACAAAACTAAGAAGCTCATGAAGATAGTCGCCGCAACGACGACTGTCAATGTAAAAACAATATTATGCATGTGACACTAAGGAAAGGTAATGAAAAAATTGAAACAACACTTCTACAATCTAAAACACATTGAAATGTCAACGATCGTTCAATAAAACAAAGGAAAAAACACTCATACAAGTCGAAAACTAAAAAATCATAGAAAAAACGGCAAAAGGCATGAAAAGCATAACTTACCCAGAAAAGTTGTGTCGACTGTGTCGAAGGTTCCTATATGCCTCAGGAATGCCAGAGCTCCAAGATCAAATGTGAAGAATGAGCTCTGAGGCACCGTTTAAATAGATTTCATGAAATTAGGGTTTATGACGTGCATGCCACAAATCTAGGAAAAAGCAACACTTGGTGGGGAGTTTCTAAAAACAACTTTGCATGTAACTCCTACTGCTAAAAATAGATCCCTAAAATCTAGGGATGCTTTTACATTTTTTTCTTTTTTTTGGCCTTTTCAAGAAAAATTTCCCGACATGTAACGAAGGATTGCACAATTCTGGAGGGAACCAGGCAACCTACTAGCACATGCAATGGACAACCATTGACGGAAAACTTCTGAGTTGTTTCTGGGCTAACTGGTCAGCTCTCTACAATTTTCCAGAGCAATGATCCTAGTCTGCTCTACGCATTTTCAGGAGCGGTGCTGTTGGGCAGTTCTATGCATTTCTGGAGAGTAGTGCAGTTCGCCTGGCTTTCTCTGTGCATTTCTGGAGCGCAGTTTCAACTGGCTAGAACTGTGCATTTCTAGAGAGAAGTGTCAACTACCCTGCTTTGCGTAATTTCTGGAGCAAGGCCAGCTAGCCTACTTTGTGCAATTTTTGAGTGCAGGGCAGCTGATGGGATGCTCTATCCAATTCATGAGGGAAAGACAAAGTGCCCTCCAAGATTGTGTTGTTTTTCCTGACAACCTATTGACCGGATGTGAACCAAGTTCTGGATGTGCTTGTGGTTGACCAATGAGACAAGTGAGTGAACACAAGTTGTTAAGCGACAAATGAAAATAAATAAACACAAATACCTGATCAATGCAGGATAACTACTATGATTTCGAGGAGGGAGGCTCCAAAATGAAGCGAAGGAAAAATTTTGGAGGGTGGTTGTAGCCACTACAACAGGGACTCAAATACCTCCGAAGGATATTGTCTCTATGATGAAGTGAATAAGAATTATATAATATCTAGAGATGTGATATTTCTTTAATCTTCCCAGAATGACAATGTTGTTGAGCGACAACTTGATCAATTGGATAGATTTGGAAATGAAAAGTATTTTCATGAATTTGATAATGAGATTCCACATCTTGAAGGGGGGATCCCTGTACTGGATCAATCTATGGAATATTGTTTTAAAGCACTCTCTCCCCCAGATGAAGCTCCAACCACTGATGACGCTTTGAGTGATGTGATTGAAAGAATTGGGAGACTAAATCTTGATTCAACCCCATATTAGTCAACCGAGCAGCCTAGGCCATCTCAGAAAGGTCATCCAAAATGGCTGACAAAGACATATGAAAGTGTTTGTCATTATGAGGTTGGAAAGAGAGGAACAAGAATCTTTGTTAGAAAAAATGGAGGTGATGTAGACAAACTTGATGTTGATATGGATGTTCTTATGATTGTGAACTGAATTTGTCTATATATTTTGAATCAGATTCCTTCAAAGAATTTTCTTCTCATGATGAATGGAAAGAAGTGATGCAGAAAGAATATGATTCTTTGATAAAGAATGGCACCTAAGCTGGTTGATCCTCCATTACGAACTAAACCAATTCGCTGCAAGTGGGTCTTCAAAAACAAGTATAAAGCAAATGGCTCACTTGACAAGCACAAAGCTAGGATTGTGGTAAATGGTTTTACAAAAAAGGAAGGGTCAATTATGAAGATAATTTCACCCCCACAACAAAATGGGCTACCATCTGGACACTCTTTGCCTTGGCGGCTCAAAATGGTTAAAAATTCCATCAAATGGATGTAAAAATTGCTTTCTTCAATGGAGATTTGAAAGAGAATGTTTTTATGTCCCAACCAGAAGGATTTGTTGTGAAGGGTTAGGAACAAAAAGTAAGCAAACTTGTAAAATCCTTTTATGGCCTTAAGTAAGCACCACGAGCCTGGTATGAGAAATGGACTGAGCATCTTCTAAAACACAATTTTAAACATTATGATCTTGATGATGCAACTTTGTTTATCAAGAAAGTTGGAAAAAGAGTTGTATATATTGTGGTGTATGTAGATGATCTTTTGATGACAAGGAACAATGAGAACTACATTTCATCCATAAAGAAGGAATTGAGGAAAGGTTTTGAACTGACAGGTTTGGGTTATGTTCGCTATTATCTTGGAATTGAAGTAACCCAACATCCAAAGTTTATATTCCTCTCTCAGAAGAAGTACATTGGAGATATGTTGAACATGTTTGACATGGTTGAGTGCAATCCTTTGAATACTCCAATGGAATAGAACTTAGAGATCACATCCATTGAAGGAAAATAATTTGAGGATGCAACAAAATACAAACAGCTCATAGGAAGTCTCAACTACTTGACTACTACCAGACCAGACATTTCATTTGTTGTTGGAATCCTCTTCATGTTTATGCAAAATCCTTGTGAGGATCATTGTTATGCTACATAAATACTTCTAAAGTACTTGAAGGGAACTCGATACTTTGGACTCAACTATACACAGGTGGGCGACTTTAGCTTGATTAGATACTCTGATTCAAATTTCAATGGAGATAAATAAACTATAGTATCTACTTCATATTATATTATGAGTCTTGGATTAGGATTTGTCTCCCAGAGCTCATGCAAAAAATCAGTGCCAACATATTTCATAATTGAGGAAGAATATGTGGCAGCAGCTGAAGAAACAAAGGAAATTGTGTGGCTTAGGAAAATTCTAGAAGATTTGCAGGAGAAAAAAGTGCATTCAAATCCTCTTTTGATTGACAACACTTCTACAATAAAGTTGGAAAAGAACCCAAAGTTCTATGATCAAACAAAGCACATCAATACAAAATACCATATGCTTTGACACCATGTTGAGGCCAAAACAATCTACCTATGACATTGTTCCATAAATGAGTAGATTGAAAACATCTTCATCAAAGCGCTTGGAAGGGAAAAGTTTGAAAGCTTCAAAATGATGCTTGGACTCACCAACATCCTTTTATATTTGGGGGGGGGGGTGTTGACACCTAATATTTGGGATTAGGTAAATCCATGTAAATATAAAAATAAAGGGAATTGGAAGACGAAGATACATTGGGAGATGAAACCCAATAGTCTCCCTATCCATGTATATATCCATGTTCTATCTTATTGAAAACGATCAATTCATTCATGGAGTTACTCATGGCCTAAAAAGGACTCCACCAAGTCCTCTCTTGTAAGCATTTGTACAAACCACAAACTCTTTATCTGGATCTGCAATCTTTAGAACTGGAGCATGTGTAAGAAACTACTTCAACTTCTTGAACTAGTTGCATATGCCTCTGTCCATTCAAAATTCTTCCCTTTTTGCTACAAGGATATAATAGGATAAGCAATCTGTGAGAAGTTCTTGATGAACTGCCTATAATAACTTGCTAACCCTATGAATGATTTGACCTCATCCACATTCCTAGGAGTTTCCCACTCCATGATACCTTTGATCTTTTCTAGGTCCACTGCTATACCTTCCTTGGAAACCACATGCCCTAAGTAATGAACTTCTTTCTTAAAGAAACTGTACTTACTAAGTTTGGCATACAATTGATGCTCTCTCAGCAATCTCAACATTGTTGTTAAGTGTTTTGCATGCTCTTCCTCATTCTTAGAATATATCAATATGTCATCAATGAATATTATCACAAACTTGTCCAGATGATGATGCAACACACAATTCATCAAACACATGAAATTAGTTGGAGCATTATTCAAACCATAAGGAAGCACAACAAACTCATAATTCCCATACTTGGTTGGGAAATAAGTCTTGTAGATGTCATCTTCTTTGATGTGTACATGATGATATCCTGACCTCAAGTCAATCTTCAAGAAATATGTTGCTTCCTTTATATGATCAAACAAGTCATCAATCTGCATTTAATGGTACCTATTCTTAATCGTCACCTTGTTCAATTGCCTGTAATCAATACACAACTTGAGAGTATCATCCTTCTTCTTCACAAACAATATTGGTGCACCTCAAGGTGACACACTTGGCCTAATATATCCCTTATTAAGAATTTCCTTCAATTGCAACTTCAGTTCCACCTAATTTGGAGTGTTATCTTTGTAAGGTGCCTTTGATGTTGGTGTTTCTCTTTGCATCAAGTCAAGAGAAATTCCACTTCCCTATGAGGCAGTAACTTTGATATCTCTACCAGAAATACATCTTGAAACTACTACAAGACCATATACCTCTTCAATACTTCAACATCCTCAACATCCTTACCTTTATCAGTGGAAATATGAATTGCAAACAATACACGCCCTTTCCTACTACTGTGCTTTTCCTGCATAGCTATAACCATTCTAACTGATGTAGGATTATTCTTACCCTACAATATTTTCTTCTCTTCATCATCATCCAAGCACTCAATATCTGTATCATAGAAATCAACTTTAGTCCTGTGAATTTATAACCAATCCATACCTAATAACATACTGTATGATCCGAATAGAAGCAAATTTAGATGCACTTATGTAGGCATACTATTAAGCTCAATGCACAAGATATTACCCAATGATGAAATATTTTCTTAGTACTTGTATCCAATTGCACCAAGTTCCAACCAAGACTGTGGATGCACTTCTTTATTTAAGCAACACTTATCCACCAGGCCAAGACTGATATAACTATAGTTAGATCCAGGGTTAGGCAAAATGGAAACAACTTGATCACAAATATTACCTTCCATCTCGATCATAGATGCCTGATGATCAACCTGCTTATTATCTGATGCTACATAAATCCTAGGAATACTCGGTCGAACATCCCCGACTGTCCGTGTCTCTTGAGCACTGTAGATTTGCGGTCTCCCACCCTAATGATGTGAAAAATTTCTCCTGTGATGATCCTTACCACAATTGCAACACTACAAAGGTTTCCTTCCATCACCCTTATTTTTTTCCTCAAACTAAAATCCCTATCCTTTGTCAACTACATTGAATTTCTTGTATGGTGTTGCATTATCCTTGTCAATTGTATCATCATGAGGTTTTCCTCTCTTCTTAGCCCACTTTCCTTTATTCTTCTCATTACCTTTCCAATCCTACTTAAACTCAGCCTTGTGCTTTGATTTCTCATAATAGTGCTTCAACTTTCTGATGGCTTCCACTAGCATTCTAGGCTCATCAAACTCAATTTTTTCTTTGAACAATTCTGGTAACCCACTGATGATTCTTTGAATCTTTTCTTTCTCCTCCTTAAGATAAGGCACATATCTAAAAAACTATAGGAATTTTCTAGTATACTCATCATTGGTCATAGTTTCCATATTCAACTCATATAACTCATTTTCCCTATCATCATAGTATCTTTTAGATAGATACTTCTTGAAAAGTCTCTCGAACCCACTCCAAGTCAAATCCTCTTCTAGAATGCCTCTGAAATTCTTCATATCTTCCCACCAAATGTTCACCTTTTCCTTAATACTTAAAGTAGCTATCCTAGCTTTGATATTTTTTGTATAATCAAGCAATATAAAAAACTTATTAATCCCAAGCAACCAATATTTTTCATCTTGTGACTTCTTCATTTCTCCATCAAATGTAGGAGGTTTTGCTTTCTTGAGCTCCTCTGGAAAGTAATGCTTCTCACTCCTCTTATACAGATGGTGACAATGATGACAATGATGTGTCTCTTAACCAAAACTAGAATAGAACCCATGGTCATTACCCCTCCTTTCAGGTGTATCAAAGAACCTACCTTCTCTAACTCATCCCTGTCAAACATGTATCCTAATTAAGACCCAATTCCATATGCCCCATTAGTCCTTCCTTCATATCCATGAATGATCCTAAGTGGTCACTCTCTCTGCAAATATGATAATCTATGAAGAATCACTGCATTGACCTATACTTGCTTTTCATGTGCTCTGGCAAGTCTTTCCTCTAACTGAACGATCTTGTCATTATCTGCCTTACAACTTCTGATCTCTGCTTTCAAACTTCTCAATGTATAATCTATGTCAAGGGAGTATTCATCACCATGTTGTTCATATGATATGTAGGGAGAATCACGTGAACTATAGTCCACCATTTTTCTATTCATCTTGATATTCTACTTCCTGAAAACATATCATGTCAGATAAACTAGATATAACATAATGAGCATCACCTGATGCAATGAGTGCTAATTGGACTATTCAAAAATCATGAGAAATTAGTGAGTTATGACTACCTCTCATGGAAATGGTCATACATGAATGACTTTCTTAACGCTGTTGAATCCCAAAAAATGATATCTAATAATCAACATAGCTTAGTGAAGTTTAGGGGAGGCTATTGTGTCTTCAAAATCAATATGGATTAGCACAACATATGTATATATAATGAAATCAACATATCAATCATCTCAACATCAACATCATCAACCCCTACATGAGGACACAACTGCAATAATGACTATCACAATGCATGCATAAAAACACATAGATAACTGACATGCATGCATGACAAACATATTTTTCCCATGCAGTCTAAGTGCTTGAGCCCGGAAGCTTTGATACCAATCTATAACCACCCCTCCCACATTTACTTAGTTTCACCAGCCTACCAATTTAAATATGAGACAATAGATTATTGTGACATGACCCAACCTCCTAGATCCAAGTAAGGAAGTGGGGCCTACAACTGACCACCGAATGATATCTCATAATAATTCTGAGGGCTATAGGACACTCAAGGGAAAAAAAAACACCCCAAGTGATTGAACCCTAAGCTGGGGCAACCTTTCACACAACTTAACCCCTAACCACATGCATTACAAGGCCTCCATGTGGTTGAAGGACTCCAACCACACTCACAAGCTTGCCTGAGTGCGGTTGTGATCCAAATTGACCATTTCGGAAGGTGTGGTCCTGAGATCTGAGTCTAAATTCCAAGTCATCCTGCAGACCATTGCCCAGATACTTCTTGAGACTTCTCATAATCATTAATGACATGAAAACATGGCTAAACATATAACTTTGAATTTATAACTTGACCTATACTTCCTAGAACATCACAAACATTTCATCAAACACATGGAAAACATGTAAGATATAGGTCATGAATGCATATCTGATCATAAAATTTTTAGATTCATATGAGAATTAGTGAGAAGGTCCTATGCCCTCTCCACATATTTGCAACAGGACTTATTAGTCTATACATTCATCAACTGATCAATAACTAAACAATTCATAACAAGATCCGTAGAAGATACACACCATATGAACAACATATAACCAAAAAATAACCAACATATAAACCATGTCAACCCATCCATAGTATCACCAACACATTTCCAACAAATAGACATGAATCACAATATCATAATAGTTCTTATTAACATATAAAGATACCAAACAAGTTAGGGACTTCCACATACCACTAAACCATATATTGGCCTGAACCAAATCTCTCTTTTAGCCAATCATCCTCAAGCCATATTCCAAGCATGAATGTGGAATCTCATGTAATAAACCAAGACAAACCAAACCAAGGATTCCATAGGAAAAACCACCTCAACCTTTGACTAGTGATTCAACCTCAGGGTCGAACATCACTAACACCAACCATGTCGGTCTCTACCTAAGTTGTTCAGGGCTCAAGGAAATAGTAACTCAATCCACCAAGGGTGCCAGAGTGTTTGTCCCGACCTAGCCTCTAGGACTAGTAACTCGACCTAAGTTGTTCCAAGGCTTCCAAATCATTTGTCCCAACACTCAGCCATAATGAATTATGAGCACCAACCATAAAATAATCAAGTGGAAAAATCCACAACACCATGGTCATCTAGGAAATGGAAAGGTAAGGCTAAAACCACTGTCAATTCAGACAATCCTCCATGCCAATGACAACACATAACCAAATAATCACATACACATACCATGCATTAAGGAAATCAGACATGCAACATGTTACCTGCAAAGCAATCCAAATGTATTTTTTGATCCACCTATTCCCTTGCACTTTCCCTCTTTCCTGTGCCTTCTATCTCCAAATCCAATGTATGACAAAGTTATCCAAGAATACTCTAAGTGTGCAAGAGTATGAGAGAATGAGAGAATAGAACAGAGATCCAAGATAAAACTGACAAAAGGTTATAAATTGATCCTCATAAACCTTTTTATCATTGAGGCCTCTCTTTTCTTCCTTTTCCTTCAATTTTCCTCACATGCAAATATGTGACCTTTCATCTCCCTTTTCTCCTATTTTCCTTTATTTCATAAATAAATGTCAATTAATGCCTCTTTTCCTTTGCCAATTTCCATAGTCATTAATTAATCACAATTGATACCTCATCACTATGTTTTACCCAACATTCAGCTTGGTACATGTCCCATGGCCTTGGTCTTTTTTGTTTACATATGAAATCAATCAGGGTTTGTTACAAAGAGTTAATGCCTCCAGGCTTTAGTAGTTGTGGAAGATACTCATGGAAATCCATCACATATTCAAAATACTCAACATATGTATAAAAAAAAAACCCACACAAAGAGAAAATCACTTGTCAAATAACTAACATCATATAATTTATTAAAGAGGACTCAACAATTAAATAATGACAAAGTATATGCCATTAAATTGTGTTCGTAACTATGATTCAAGAAAAAACAATGTGCGTTAAATTCACCTAGTCTTTTCCCAACCTTGTGATACTATCAAATATCAGGTAATAGTGTATGGCATGTCCAAATATCAACAAACTTGGTGAACATGCATCGAGATAGTATGTTGACGTCGATAAGTGGTTGGCAGACTGGCCCATGAAATAGTTTGTTTTTCATTCCAGTTGTCTCGTGTGAACTAAATTTATGTAGTCGTAAAGTAATACATTGTTTCACTTATAGACTCATTTTCATACTAAAATGCAACATCATTTCCTTTCTTGAGAGTGAAGATGAAGGTGGGTCTAGTCCTAATTTCACTTGTGTTCGCCTTTGCTACTTTTCTTAGGTTTGCTTACTCTGTATATTTGGATCTTGTTAGGAATTTTGAGACATGGTTGAGTAAGTTCACTCTACATACTGTTTTTAAGAATAGATACATTAATAATGACACCAGTAGGATTCGAGCTATAACCAATCCTCAAAACTTTCGTGTAGTGCAATAATATTAAATATATTCATGTGATTTTTATTCACATATTGTTTGCTGGTAGATGCAAAATTTTCTTATTTTGTTTGTATGGTTTGGTTTAAGATTTATATATTAGCTAGTAGACCACAACACAAATACAATAAAATGGAGTTAACCACCATTTTTTTTTTCCACTGGAAAAATCAGTAACTTTCATTATAGTTTTGAAAATTACATAAGCAGATGCCCATGGCATTACTATATCGGTCAATCCTGTAATAACAGGCAGCATAACAAAAGAAAAAAACACTGAATAGCAGGTGAAATAATCCTGTGAGAACAGGTTCAACAGAATAACAGAGAGAGTAAAAAAATAAAAAATGTTCCAGCAAGCTTATTCTTTTCTTCCTTTCTTCTTCTCTACCCGGCGCCATCCTCCCGAATCGACTGTGGGTGTAGTTGTAGCCAGCTGGTTTTCCATGGTATTCATTTGTTGTTCTTTGTCTGATTCTGAGCCCTCCGAGCTATGGGTTCTCTTTATGCCACTAACTTCCATTTGCAACTCTTGATGTAGATCTGTAATAATCAGCCCCGAATGAGTAGAAAGGTTTTTTGCTTCCTGAGATTGTTTCTGTCCCTTTTGTGGTTCTGGTTCCATGTGGTTCTTTGGTGGGTCCTCCTTGATGTCCTCTTCTTCCAATGGCTCTGTGTGTTGCCAGCCTTTGGGTTTTTGTTTTTGTTTCTTAATATTCCTAGAGTCCTTTTGAGTTGATGGACATCCATTTTGGAGATGCCCAGTCTGCAAACAGTTCCTGCATCGGAATGCTGTGTTTTCGTAGTCAAGCTGTTGTTTCCATTGGGTATTGTTGAAGTTTAGCGTGATGTGGTCTGGTAGCCCCTGACTCAGATCCACTTCAACACATATTCTGGCGAATGTGAAGATACCCCTGGCTGCTCTGTCTTCATCCTTTTTTAGGAATTTCCCTAGAGAATTCCCAATGGCGATTAGCACTTTATGATGCCAGAAGTGCAATGGGAGTCCGTGAAGCCTCACCCATACAGGCATGGTTGAGACTATCATTGTATTAGCATCAAATTCCGGGAACCAGGGGGTAGTAAAGAGGCCAGCATTGCCCCAGAACCATGGCCCCTGTTTGATAATACTGTCTCTTTCTTGTTCTGTATCAAATCTAACTATGAAAAACCCCTTAGGGCAGAGGTAAATTTCGCAGTTAGGTGACCATGTTGTGTAGATCCATTGATGCAGGGCATCTGATTTTGGCCAAAATCCATTGAATCTGCATATGACTGCAGTATTTGATAAA
>APFE030883088.1:83912-117510 GCA_000404065.3 Pinus taeda
GTATACATATACGTACATCTCTTTCTATACATATATATATATATTTTGAAAAAAATAGTTTTTTGAGATATCTGAAGGTTTAGAAATGCAATTGAATGTCTAAAGTTCCAGTTAATAACATATTTGTCTTTTCCATTCATTTTGATCGGGAGAATTACACTCCCCAATGAATATTGAGGACATGTGAAGCTTCATATGTAGTAAAATTCCATTTCCTCAATGTTGACAAGTATACCATCTGCAATGCATCTTTGTTAAATAATGTAGATGAGAAGGTTTTGGAAGAGTGATCTTCTAGATATTTAAAGAGTGCATCATTAGATTATTTTCCTTGGTCTCCTTATAGGGGTAAAAACTTAACTACTTTGATGCCCTCTTCCATGTGTGTATATTAAAAAAGACGAAAAGGTGCTAGTTAGCATTACAATAAGTTTACACTTACAAGATTACATTTATGAGTTTGTAAATTTGAAATATAGGAGCCTATTGTGATGGAGATTGCGAACCTATTTGGGATAAATTTCATGTCTATGGAGGATGGATTCAAATATTTGGGATTCTTATTGAAGCAAAAAAAATACTACAATCAGGACTGGAATTGGTTGGTGGAAAAGCTCAAGAAGAACATGTTCCTATGGTCTCATAGATGGCTCACCATTGGGGGTAGGATGATCATGATTCAACTAGTATTGCAAAGCATCATTGTGTACTAGATGCATCTATATTTACATCACAATAATATCATATATAGGATCAACACATTCATACAAAATTTCATTTGAGTAGGTACTCAGGTTCCTCACCAAATTCACTTAGTTCAATTGGAGGTATTAACAAGGAGATAGGATGTTGGGGTTGGGGCCTCCTAAAGATTGAATAATTCGGTAGGGTATTATTGATGAAGAGTTTTTGGAATGCTATTAAAGGGAGTGGTGTATGGGAAAAGATCATAAATGAGAAGTATCTAAAATCTCAAATATTTAGCTCATGTATTATGGAAGGGGCGGGACCTCCGCACTTGACATCCTACATCTGGAAAATCATGTTATCGATGAAAAATTGATTGTTTAGGAATTTGGGATGGGAGGTGGGTCTAGGAGCTAAGGTGGGGTTAGGTCTAGATCCTATCATCATATTTTCAAGATACTATGCATTGCCTATACATCACATTAATTACATTCACAACCTAGTATCCTATTTTTTAAATCAAATCCAAAGGGGATCATGGTTTAATTGGTGAATTGACACATTTTTGGGATAAAAAATCTTGATATGGTTGGGATTTCATTAAATAATACTGAGGAATCTTTCCAATGGAATGGAAATACAAAAGGTGGTCAAATATTGGTCAAGGATGCATATAATTCTATTACTCCTATGTTAATGGATAGTCGGGTGCTGGGATGGATGACCCACATATGGAAATGGAAGTTTCCACTCAAACTAAAATGTTTTAGCTAGTTAAAATGGAAAAATAAAATCATAACATGGGATAATTTATGCAAGAGAGGTTGTAATGGTCTAGGCAGATGTGTGATGTGTGCGTCAGCTAATGAGGATGTGGAACATCTTTTTTTAACATGTCCTTTCACCATTTCCATTTGCAATGGTGCTTTGGATTTATTAAAATTAATTGTCGCTTAGAATTGCAACTCTATGGGAAATTTTCTAAGGGACTGGTTCTCAAACTATAAGGTTTGGTGCACACTCTGTTTTTATATTTTCTGGAGTATATGGCATAGTAGGAATGCTTGCATTTTTAGTGTCCCCCCTTGTACATCTATAGGACCTACTTACAGATTGTTGCATATTTCAGTGAGATAGTGTAACAACCCTGGTCAAAATTCCATGTAATAAAGTTAATAAAGGAAAAATAATAATCAAGGTCATGGGACACGTATTCCAAGCTGAATGTTGGGAAAAACATCCAAGTGTTGGTATTTATTTGGTTTATTATGGATAAGGGAAATTGTAAAAGGAAATGGCAAAGGTTTTGGAAAGGCATGAGGCATTAATTAGCATTTTATTTATGAAAATAATGGAAATTAGGAGAAAAGGAAGGTGAAAGGTCATAGGTTGCATGTGAGGAGGAAAATGAAGGAAAATAATGGAAAATTGAAGAAAATAGAGGCCTCATTAATAAAAAATGCTTATGAGTATTAGTTGGTGCCTTTTGTCAGTTCAATTTTAGATCTCTCTCTTTCTACTCTCTCTCTCTCTCTCACTCTTGGACACTTAGATCATTCTTGGAGCATCGTAGCATTGGATCAGGGAAAGGAAAGGAAGGACAAAGAAGGAAAAATGAAGCAAAGATCAAGCAAGGAAGAGCAGAATCAAGCAGCCACAGTGGGATTACTTGTAGGTATTGATTTTCATGTGTGATTTCCTTGCTATATGTGGCATGCATGGTACATGCATGTGTGTTCTTGGTTCTCTTGTTTTCATCGACATGGGTTTTTCCAGGTATGACAATGTTATTTAGCCTTTCCTTTCCATTTCTAGATAGCCACAGTGTGGTGGGTTCTCTTATATTTGGTTGAGCTGGATTTCTAGATGGATTTAAAGCTGAGTGGGGTGGTCTTAGGATTATTCACAAGGCCTAGCAATCTCGAGATGGGATACACAGTAAATAATGGATGTGAACACTTTGATTTAGCCTAGGAATCCCTTGACCGATGAATGGGGGGATGCACGATAAAGCTGAGTAGTGAATACCCTTGATTGGCCTAGGAATCCCTTGACCAGTAATAACGAGATACACGGTAAAGCCCAGAGGATGGTGACCTCATAGGCCTAGGAATCCCTTGACCATAATGGAGGGATACACAGTAAAGTCGAGAGGATGAGACAAATAAATTCCCCACAATGTAGGTGGAGAAATATGGTGGAATCCATTATTTTTTAGGGTCGAGTGATCTAGTGGGGATTGCAGTAAATCTTGGTTCTATTGGTGAGGGTTGAGGTGGTTTTTCCTTGGGAAGCCCTTGTTCCTTTTGTTGTGAGTCCCACATTCATGATTGGAATATGGCACGGGGGTGATTGGCTAAAAAAAAAGATTTGGTTCAGCCAATCTATGGTTAGATGGCTTGTGGAAGTCTCATACTTGGTTGGAATTTGAATTAATTAATAAGATCTCTCTCCTTGGTATTTCACGTGTAAATGTATTATTTCATATGTGATTCTTGTGGCTATTATATCCTTATTATTTATGTTGGATGTATGTTGGTTATGAGTATGCTTTATGACAGAATTGATATATGTCTCTCATCATGGTTTGATTTGCAAATGAATGAAAAATAAATATATGACCCGATAGATGATAATTCAGCTACTTTGATAAGGAAACGACGCTTACTTACAAATCTGAAGTAAGTATGAGACCCCTATGCTCATATCCATTGTTAAGACTTGTAGATTACATATTTGTGACATGTTTGACGAAATGTTTGTCATGGATAGTAGGGGTTAGATCAAGTACTTGTACCAATGATTACATTAGTATCATTATTCCATTGTTATTTATCATTTCTTAAAGTTTCATGAAGTTCTAGGTAGTGGCCTGAGTCCTAACCTTGAAAACGTGGCACAAAATTTGGGGTCGCTGGCTCAAAACTAGCTGAAAAAGTCCACAATTGTTGGCATTCCTTGCTATGGGAGTGATTGGAAGGCCTTAGTAACATGCACGGCTTGTCATGGGATTAGTTGGGGGTCCATATTAGTAAAATTTCAAATTGTCTCAGGGTTAAGCACCTGGAAGGTTTGGTTGCCTCTTGAAGGGTCTGTAACTCATGAGGAAGGTTAGATTGGTTTGGTTCTTGTTAGCTCCAATTCCTTAACTATACACGGGGATTTGGATCACATCATAGTAGCATCTCGTCACATGTTTACCCCAGTGGATCAATTACCTTGGGTAAATGTGGAAGGAGGGTGTTACAAAGTGGTATCAGAGCATGGTTCACCCCTTGGACTAGATGGTGTCAGTTTCATATATGTGTTATCTATGTTTGTGGTCTATGTACTTGTTGTGTATGCATGGTGGTGGTCATGGTTGCATTTGTGTCACCATGTGAAATATGATGGTGCTATTGTTGGATCTATTTTGTTGAGAATAACAACAAGAAATGCTAAAAATAACATTCAGAATATTCCAATTTTAAGTTGTCCTTGAATTAAAATTGAGAATTAAAATTTGAATTTAGTCTCACTAGCTGCTTGAAAAATAATTAATTAATTCATCTTGGATTAATTAGTTGGAGAAATTCAAGCTAGAAGTCTTTGTGAAGTCATGCAACAATTATCCCTTAAATTAAGGAGATTATCCCTTGATTAAGGAGATAGGGATGAGTTGTAATTCGTTAGCTCAGTTAACTGAGTTAAGTCCAGTTAAATTAGTTCCAAATAGTTTGAGGAACTAATTGTGAGTTCAGTCAGTTAATGCATGTATGCATGCAACTAGTGTACTCCAGATAACTGAGGATTCTCTCATAAATAACTCATGCATGTTAGTTCAGACAAAGACCCAGTTGAGATTAAAGACAAGGATATTGTACTATCAGTTGGAGAAATTTTCCTATAAATGAAACTCATCCATGCAGAAGGAATAAGGTTCCTTGAGGATTGCGTAGTTTTATAGGGTGTGAGATCAGTGTGAGTGATCAGTGTTAGACTTGGTAACAATAGGATCGCCCAGGAGAAACAACGCAAGGAAATAGGAGGCTTGGAGGGCATAGGAGAAGGTTTGTGAGAAGCCTTGTTTTTGTGTGAGCATCCAGGGGGATTGTACTGAGAGCTGGCTAGCTATGAGAGCTAAGGCTTTGTGTAATTTTGATGTATTTCCACCTTGTGTGATAATATATATAGCAGGGTTTTTAGCTAAGGCTTTCCCCAGAGTATTCTTCTATGTTTCATGACTATTGATTCTTCTTCTCTGTTATATGTGTTCCACTTGATCTTGCTCAAATCTATTAAGCTTCCGCAAGTTTGCTTGTAGAAGTAGATTAAGTATTTTTCTTTAGTTATATTGCATGATCAGGTTAATCTATAGTTAGAATTTCTACATGGTATCAGAGCTAGCTAATCTATAGAGAAATTTCTACATGGTATCAGAGCAAAGGTTATCAGAGATGTGAAAAATATACAAAGAAGAGAATTCAAAGTTTGAAGTTTGGGATTGCAAGTACAAATCAAATTCATCTCATACTTCAAGTTGGTCAATGGCATTCTATGGCTTGAGACTCAAGTATGCCTTGGATGGTAGCTCGAATTACATAGCATGGAAAGATCACATGGAGGCTGTATTAGAAGTCAACGACTTGAAGGATTTCATTGATCAATAAATCCAAAAGCCAACTTCTACTAATGCACAAGAGCTGGATGAGTGTAAGAAGTGTGTGGCAAGGGCGAGATGGATCATCCTTGAGGGAGTTTGAGACCATATTGTATCGAGTCTCCATGGGAAGGATACTCCATATTCAATGTCTAAGACATTGAAGGACCTCTACTAGAATAGTAGTGACCAGAGGAAATTGGCGCTCAAGGATAAGCTTCGAAGAATCAAGATGGAGAACGATGATACTATTTCCACATATCTAAACAAGCTCACCAATTGTAGAGATGAGCTTGGGAGTGTGGGAATAACTACTGTCGATGATGATATGGTGAGCCTCTCTCTCCTCGGCCTTCCAAAGAGTTGGAATAGCTACCAGGACTTTGTGAATGGAAGGGAGAAATTGTCGGATTGGGAATGACTGTGGTCAAATCTCATGTAGGAGGAGATCAGGAGGAGCACATGAGATGGATCTTCATCCAAGGATGATGATGAAGAAAATATGGCCTTAACGAGTAAGGCAAGGAAAGGGAAGGGGAAGAATTCCCATTCTAAATTGAATTCTTCTCATGGAGGGAATAATGGTGACAAGTCTAAAGTGAGATGCTTTAATTGTCACGAGATGGGTCATTATGTGACTAATTTCCCATCGAAAAAGTCCAAGAAGGGATCCTCGAAAGGATCAGAAGGTGAAGCATTAGCCTCTCATTTCGAAATGGACTTCACCCTCATCACATGCATGGTGTCATTGATGATGGGTTGTGTTTGGTATCTTGACAGTGGAGCCTCATTCCACATGACCAATGATAAAAGTTTATTCAGTGCCTTGGAGGAGAAAGACCTCAAGATACACATAGAGATGGGTGACGATGGAAATTTTAGTGTTTCAGGAGTGGGCACAGTTGCTTTTCAGATGGAGCATGTAGCTCCTATCACCTTGATAGATGTGAAATATGCGCATGTACTGAAGAAGAACTTGGTATCAGTCATGATGTTGGAGGACAAAGGCTACGATGTTGTCTTTAGTAAGGGAAAGGTTTTCCTTAGACACATCACCACGAGACAGGTGAAACAGATTGGTTAACGAGTTAAGAACCTGTATGCTATTGAGGTTCAAGATGTATGCAAAGCCTTGAGGAGAAAGGAAAATGTTAGAGACTTGGTGGTTGAGAGGGAGAGTAAATTACCTCTCAACATGCAGCCCCAGAAGAAGTCTTAGACAATTGTGGAGGAGCCACAATTCCAGAAGCTGAGAGGAGACAGAGTGGAGGCATCCACTCATGCCGAGACCTCCAGTAGGGGGAAATTTCGAGCCAAGTGGGTAGAGGAGTCATATTCATCCATACCTCCAAGTGTGAGGTGGGGCGATGTGAAGTGATAGTCTCAAGAAGGTTGAAATTCGGTAGGGACCATTGAGAGGTTTTATCTCATGGATCGTACCTTGCTACAGGAGCCCAAAGTACATAGTAGTGGGAGGAATCAGTGGGATTGATGAAGTTAGAGATCAAAGTGACAGAGGCTAGAGCAGTCAGATACTAAAGATTGCAAAGAAGGATTGAAAATAGTGCAGAAAGGCAAAGTCAACAGAAGTGCAAAGGTTTCAGTCGACAAAGGCAATAGCAGTCAAAGACTTTGATGACAGATGCATCATTCTGATTCAGGTTGGATAATTTTTGTTTCTGGAGTTACTAGAGCAACAACACTAGAGAGAAGTGTTGCATGCAGAACATTCCAAAGGTTTAGGATCAAGATCTAATTGAATTCCTTTCTTGTTGAGAGGGAGTGTTTAGAATAGAAACAAGAAATGATAAAAATAACATTTAGAATATTCCAATTTTAATTTGTCCTTGAATTAAAATTGAGAATTAAAATTCGAATCTAGTCTCACCAGCTGCTTGAAAAATAATTAATTAATTCATCTTGGATTAATTAGTTGGAGAAATTCAAGCTAGAAGTCTTTGTGAAGTCATGCAACAATTATCCCTTAAATTAAGGAAATTATCCCTTGATTAAGGAGATAAGGATGAGTTGTATTTGAGTTTTAATTAGTTAGCTCAGTTAACTAATTTAAGTCCAGTTAAATTAGTTCCAAATAGTTTGAGGAACTAATTGTGAGTTCAGTCAGTTAATGCATGCATGCATGCAACTAGTGTACTCTAGATAACTGAGGATTCTCTCATAAATAACTCATGCATGTCAGTTTAGAAAAAGGCCCAGTTGAGATTAAAGACAAAGAAATTGTACTATCAGTTGGAGGAATTTTCCTATAAAGGAAACTCATCTATGGAGAAGGAATAAGGTTCCTTGAGGATTGCACAGTTTTACAAGGTGTGAGATCAATGTGAGTGATCATTGTTACACTTGGTAACAGTAGGATCACCCAGGAGAAATAGCGCAAGGAAATAAGAGGCTTGAAGGGTAGAGGAGAAGGTTTGTGAGAAGCCTTGTTTATCTATGAGCATCCAGGAGGATTTTACTGAGAGATGGCTAGCTGTGAGAGCTAAGGCTTTGTGTAATTCTGATGTATTTCCACCTTGTATGATAATACAGATAGCGGGGTTTTTAGCTGAGGCTTTCCCCAGAGTATTCTTCTGTGTTTCATGAGTATTGATTCTTCTTCTCTGTTATAAGTGTTCCTCTTGATCTTGCTCAAATCTATTAAGCTTCCGCAAGTTTGATTGTAGACGCAGATTAAGTATTTTGCTTTAGTTATATTGCATAATCAGGTTAATCTACAGTGAGAATTTCTACATGTTTGTCATGAGTGCATGTCAACCATGCCTTCGTTATGCATGTCAATGCTTATATGTTGTTATGCACACAGTGATATAATTGTAGTTTTCATGCATGAGGTCATGGTATATGGTTGGTATGATCAAGCATTGATAACTGGATAATGGTTAAACGGATGTTATATGTTGATGTGATTATGATTATACATGTATCGTGTTAATATGGTTGATGTTGCAGATGAGATATCCTCCCCTGAACTATACTTAGGTATGTGATTATGTTGTATTTTTATTTTAGCTGACATGGTATACTTGCGAGAAAGAGATCAAAGATGACTAGCAAGATGGTAGATTACAGTTCACGAGATTCTGCCCATGGGTTAGATGAGCAGCGTGGTCTTGGGCATTATTATGACTTAGCAAACACATTGAGAAGCTTGAAGGAAGAAATAATGAGTTGTAAGGCAAATAATGACAGGACCATTCAAGCACATGAGCAACAAGCAGAAGTCAATGCAGTAATCCTTCAAAATTTGTTATAATTACAGAGACAAGGACCACTTCGGATCAACCATGGATAGGAGGAAATAACTAATGGGGAATATGTAAGTAAGTATCATGGTGGGCATAGGTCAGATATAGATGACACAATCAAAGATGGCAAGATCTTGGATTCTCTAGATAGGACAGGTGATGGACATAGGTTCTATTCTAGTTTTGGTTCTGATCGGCATTATGATAGTCATCATTATCATCTTTATAGGAGGAGTGACAGGGGATATTTCCAAAGTTAGTTCAATAAAGCAAAGCCACCTACCTTTGATGGGGATTTGAAGAAGCTGAAGGATGCAAAGGCATGGTTACTTGGGATGAAGAAATTTCTTTGAGCTGCATGATTACATTAAGAATATGAAGGCCAGGATAACTATCTTCAGCCTTAAAGGGAAAGCAAAAATCTGATGTGAAGATGTGAAGTAGGTTAGAGACACCAAGTCAGAAGACTTGAGTTGGCATGAATTCAAGGGACTTTTCAAGAAGAAGTATTTGTGAGAGAGGTACTAGAAAAGTAAAGCCAAGGAGTTTTATAAGCTAAATATGGGATCGATGTCAGATGAGGATTATACGACCAAGTTCTTGGAGCTATTGAGGTATGTACCATATCTTAAAGATGAGAAGGCCAAAGTTCATAGATTTATTAGTGGATTGCCATTAAAATTTAGAGATAGGATTGAGTATGATGAGCCTCGGTCGCTTGAGGAAGTTATTGTGAAACTAAAGCATTTTTATGAGTATTTAAACGTAAAACAAAATCACAACAAGGTTCAAAAGGGAAAGACAAAGCTAAAGTGAAATGGAAACTGAAAAGAACAAGGCCTCAGGATGCAAGTGAGAAAGAAAATGTTGAACCTAATAAGAAGTTCAACGTAGTTAGACAGGGACATGGGGTCAAAACTTGGAGGGAAACATAATATAGGTGATGGTATGGGACTATTACAGTGTTGGATATATGGCAAGGAGCATCTCAAGAGAGATCGTTCGCAGTATCAGGGTGGTAGGCCCCAGATCTATAGTGAACATGAGGTGCAGATTGTTTGGGATGTTGGGCAGAGTATTCCTTGTATCTATGCAGCACTGGATAACAAGAAAGCAGATTACCAAGCAATTGTTATCGAGATAGACGGTAAAGTTTGTGATCAATTTGTTTCCTTTTTGATTGACCCTAGATATAATTATAGTTATGTTAGTCTTGACCTGGTGGATAAGTGTGGTTTGAATAAATAAGTGCATGCAAAATCTTGGTTAGTTCAGTTGGCTATAAGTCCAAAGAACAGAGTGTATCACTGGGTAAGAGCTTGTGCATTCGAGTTGAATGGTATGCCTACCTTAGCACATTTGAATGTATTGCCATTGGGATCATATAGTAGGATTTTGGGATGGAATGGTTGTATCTTCATAGGACCAAAGTGGATTGTTATGACAAGGCCATTAAGCGTTTGGATGACAATGGAGAACAAATAATCCTGCAAGGTAAGAAGAAGGAAATATCAGTTACAATGGTGACAACGATGCAGGGAAATTGCAGTCATAGAAAAGGTTGTGCTTTGTTTGCAGTGCATATTTCTAGTGATAAAGGTAAGGATGTTGAGGATGTAGAGGCATTGATAAGGCACCCGATCTTGCAACAATTTTAGGATTTGTTTCCAGCAGAGGTTTCAAAGTTCTTGAGTCATAGAGAAGTGGACTTTTTCATTGAGTTGGTACCAGGGGAAACACCATCATCGAAGGCACCATGCAGGATGAGCACACCAGAGTTAGTAGTTGTAACACCCTCCTCCCACATCCACCCAAGTAACCATTCCAAATGGGGTAAACATGAGAAAATAGGCTACGATGATCAAATTCAACCCCTTAGGTAACCTTAAGGAAGTGGAATCGATGGAACATCACACATAGTCATCTAACATCATCAACAAAACCCTTAGGAGACAAGTCAGCCACTCAGACAACCTGTCCTAGGGTGCCATTGTTGTTTTGGACATCTGAGGCCATAGTCGCTCTCATACTATGGGCAAGGGAGTGACCACATACCTAAAGTCACTCTCATAGGCCTGCCTGACAACGACTATGGGATAAAGTTGCCAGTTATGTGCCAGTGACCTCGAGATTTAAGCCACTTTTTCAATCCCAAAGCCCAGACCACTGCCCAAAATGGAATGAAAGCTTAGAGTCAAGTAAAGTACAGGGAAATAATGATGTAAAAGTAAATAGTTTATCAAGACCTTAACCATACCCCTACTAGCCATGACAAACATTTCATCAAACATATTGTCAACATGTAACCTACAAGTGTAAACAAAAAAATTAAGAGTATGGATCTCATACTTATATGAGAATCGCTATGAACCATTTTTCCCTCATGTCATTTGCTGCCTTATCACTTATTAGGTCATATATACCATATCAATTCAATTACAAGTAAAAACATGTTGAGAGCCATACATAGTTGATGTCACAAAATGTACATATAACCCACATAATAGGAACAGAAATACCATAAACATATCAACTATCAAAACCCATATATACATCAATACATTTTCACATGAAAATCAAGGGAATGAATTTCTCATTAATTAATGCAATGAACCAATTAGAGATGGGACTACCACGTTCCACCCAACCATAGAATGGCTAACCCAAATCTCTCTTCAGCCATTCACCCCCATGCCATATTCCAAGCATGAATATGGGACTCAAATCAAAAGAACTCAACCAGGGCATACTGACGCTAAACAACCTCATCCTCATCCATAGAAACTAGGATTTACAGTAATCCATCTCGGATCACTAGGCCAACACAATGAACACATCAAAACATGATTTATTGTGATCTCCACCCAATCACTAGGCCAAACAAGCATGGATGCCACCAAATTTCTCCACCTACACTGTGAGGAATTTTCCTATCTCCTAGTCTCTCAAGCTTTACGACAATCCAAACCCGGATCACAAGGCCCTAAACCGAGACCCACTCCCCAGGCTTTACCACATATCCCAAACTCGGGATTCCTAGGCCCAACAGAGAGAAAACCACCTCTAGGATTTACTGTATATCCTTCCATTTATCGACAAGGATTCCTAGGCCATCAGAGGCAACAGAAAGTTCAGCTTTATCGCAACCCATAGTCCAGTTCAAGGGTTACTAGGCCATGTGTTCTATCATTTTGGAGATCCACCAAACTCATATTTGAATCCATCCAATAATCTAGCTCAACCAAACATGAGAAACCCATCATACCATGGCTATTGGGAAATGGCAAGGCTAGACTGAAAACACTGTTACACTTGGAAAAACCCATGCCATGATAGAAAACAACCAAGCCTATTGTACCTGCTTGATCCTGCCTTTCACTTCTTGATCCTTGCTTCCTCTTGACTTCTTTGCCTTTCTTGCTCCAATTCCAAAGTTCTCCAAGAAAACTCTAAGTGTCCAAGAGTATGAGAGAGAGAGAGAGAGAGAGAATAATGAAAGAGCTCCAAAGCTAAACTAACAAAAGGTTACGAACTGATCCTCAAAATCCTTTTTATGAATGACACCTCTATTTTCTTCATTTTCAATTATTTTCCTTCATTTTCCTCCTCACATGCAACCTGTGACCTTTCACCTCCATTTTCGTCTAATTTCCATTATTTTCATAAATAAATGTGCAAAAAATTCCATTTTTCCTTTCCAAAGCCTTAGCCATTCCCTTTGCCAATTTTCTTAGCCATAAACAACCAAATGAACACCCCCTAGGATGTCTTACCTAGCATTCAGCTTGGAATAAGTGTCCCATCATCCATGGTTATTGTTTTTAAATTTTATTACATGAAATTTTCACCAGGGCTGTTACATAACCCTTCGCCTTAGGGGACACCATCCTCAGTGTTCAATCACACATATACCTCATCAACCCACTGGAAGAAGACATGCTTCTCATGGATATTTATAACACAATTCAATGTCGTATTTACAATGAAATATCTGCTCAAGAGAAAAAAATCATGACAACATGATAACATACTACATGGTGGAGCTTTATAACACATCTCGTTACGGTATTTACAATTATCATATTGTTGAGTGCCAACTCATATAACATCACAACATCATGATAACATAACCACATGATAGCATAATAGCATGACACCCATACTGCATAGTGGAGCTTTATAACATAGCTTGTTACGGTATTTACATCCATACCTGGGTGTACATATGGCAACATCATAAAAATATAGATACCAAAACATATGCCAAACCATACACCAAAACATATATTAAACACCATGTCTAAGCATATATAAAAACATCATATAGCATATATCAAACCATCATAAAGAAAACACTAAAACATCATAAAGAAAATACCAAACCAACATAAGAAAATACCAAACCACCATAAGCAAGTACCAAACCACCATAAGAAAATAACAAACCACAATAAGAAAGTACTAAACCACCATATCAAGTTGCTTTGCCTCAATTGGAAAACAAGGAAGGATACATGGCCCACATATGATACATCATCTCCCCATGTAGCTTCCTCAGGCCCAAAGTGCTTCCATTGCACTTTAACTTGCTCAATTGCTTGGTTTTGAAGCATGAGAACCTTTTTCTGCAATATACACTGAGGCTCCAGCTAGAATTCTCATCTAGTTCCACCTGCACTATAGACCAATCAATCACATGATCAACATCCTTAACATACTTCTTAAGCAAATATACATAGAAAACATCGTGGACATTCACTCTCGGAGGCAGTGCCAGTCGAAAGGCTACTGGCCCAATCCTCTCAATGATACTGAAGGGTCAACAAAACCGTGGTGCCAACTTGGCACATGATCCAATCCACAAGGAGATCTTCTTTGGTTTGATGCGCAAGTACACCTCTTCCCCAACCTAGAACTCCTTGAACAAACTGTTCCTATCTACATAAATCTTCTGCCTATCCTGTGCTACCTTTAAATTCTTTTTTATCACCTACATCTCATGTTCCATGTCTGCCAACATATATGGTCCAATCAATACTCTGCTAACCGGATCACTCCAACTAATTGGAGTGTTACAACTACACCCATACAAATCCTTAAAAGGACTAATCCTCAATGACTCATGATAACCATTGTTGTATGCGAACTCTACCAATGGGAGATACTCTTCCCACTTCCTCTTCTGATGCATCACATACATCCTCAACATGTCCTATAATATCATGTTGACCCTCTCTGTCTGTCCATCTATTTGTGGATGATAAATTGTGCTGAAGGCCAACTCTATGCCCAAACCTGAAAATAAATCCTTCTAAAACTTGGAAGTGAACTTCACATCCCTGTATGAAATAATATTCTTCGGCACACCATGTAGTCTAACCAGATCTCTGATGAACACATGTGCCACATCACTAGCTAAGTACGTAGACTTCACCGAAATGAAGTGTGCAACCTTTGTTAACCTGTCCAAAATGACCATGATAGAATCATGCTACTTCACTGTCTTTGACAACCCTATGATGAATTCCATCGAAATGGCCTCCCATTTCCATTTTGTAATCACAATCGGTTGTAGAAGTCCACCTTGATGTTTACGCTCTGCTTTAACTTGCTAATAGTCGAAACACCTAGCCACAAATTCTACTACATCCCTCTTTAAGTTAAACCAACAGTAAGATCTCTTCACTATTGTCAGTGTCTTCTAGTAACTTGGATGACTTGAATATGGTTTCGCATGAAATTCCCTCAAGATCATCTTCTTGAGCTTTCTACTATCTAGTACACATATCCTGTCTCAAAACCTGACCAGTCCATCTACTGTAAGATTATAGTCCATGCCCTATGCACCTGCACTTGTACCTATACTATCACCCCGCTGTAACTTGTGCACAATCTCCATATACCTGACATCCTGTTGTCCTACCCACAAGATCCTATCCTGTAAGTCCATCCCATATGAGCTCACAGCTGTCAAGTGATGTACATGTACTCGTCTGTTGAGAGCATCTGCCACCTTGTTCTCTTTACCTTTGATGTACTTGGTCTTGAAATCAAACTTGCTGATCATGGCCAACCATCTAGCCTGCCTGGTATTCAGATTTGGTTGGTCAAACAAATACCTCAACCCAATGTGATCACTCATAAGTACAAAATTCCTGCCAAGAAGATAGTGCCTCCACAACTTCAATGCATGTATAATCTCTACTAACTCAAGATCATGTGTTGAGTAGTTCTACTCGTGCTCGTTTAGTTTCTAGGACTCATAACATACCACCTGTCCATCCTGCATAAGGAATCCATAAAGACCTCTCTTGCAAGCATCTATGCATACCACAAACTCTTTTTTTGGATCCATAATCTATAGCACTGGTGCATGTGTCAACAACTGCTTAAGCTGCTCAAAGCTAGCCTCACACTCCTCAATCCATTTGAACTTCTTACCTTTCTTCTGTATGGATGTAATGAGATAAGAAATCTATGAGAAGTTCATGATGAACCTTCTGTAATATCCTGCCAGACCCATGAAATATCTCTCCTCATCCACATTCTTAGGAGCTACCCACTACATGATGACCCTTATCTTCTCTCGATCTACCACAATGCCTTCCTTGGAGACAATATGTCCCAAGTAGTGCACCTCAGTCTGAAAGAAACTACACTTACTGAGCTTGGCATACAACTAATGCTCCCTCAACAACCACAATACTGTTGTTAAATGCTCTTCCTCATTTTTAGAATATACCAGTATATCATCAACGAACACAATAACAAACTTATCCAAATATGGTCATGTTGTGGCCACCAACAACCCCCATTTTTATTTAGTGTTGTGACTAATACTAAATATATAGGGACCCTTATCTAGAATTCAAAAAAATCAATTAGTGATTGTATTTCCTATTCAATAAAACTTACCATCATAAACTTAAGAAAATACCTTTGAAAATATCTAAAAAAAAAAAAAAAACTTAAGTTTTGTGATGAGGGAAGACAAAATCACTCCTTAAAGGATATCGTATCACAGAAAAGATAACAGGATGCCTCCATACAAGCCAAAACTCTAAGAATGTGAGATTGCAATGCGAAATCACATATTAAAAACATATATATCACATCGCATGCTTTAAAACACACTTATGCTGAAAAACCGTAGAGAACGCTAATATGCGATATCGCATATCGCAAAATCGCACCTCGCAAGAAATACATTAAACGCGAAATGTGCATACTTACGAGTTTGCGATAATGCGACCATGCGATATTGCGATATCATGATATCGCGATAAAGCAGAAAAGTGATCTCAGGAAAGAATGAAAGAGCGATCATGCGATCATGCGATATTGCGATTATGCGATGCATCGTCTCATCGCAAATTCTTCTGGTTCATTATTCAAGGCAAAGTGTTTCCATTAAACGAAACTGGTTATGTTCTTTAAATGCTCATTAATGAAGTAGTTTCCAGTTGTTAATGAAATCTAGTTTTGAGTTTATCAAAGAGTTAGTTCACGTAAGGTGGCATATTTTTAAATGTCTTCGGCACTCAACGCATTCCTGTCATTATTTATTGTCATTACTCTCACCTCACTTGTAAACTACAGGAACGAAGGACAAAAGGTTATACAAAGCAGTGTACTGGAAACTAAGGTGAAAATAGGCGAGGCTCTGATATCTGAAGACAGAGAAAAGGCACCCTTGCACAAAGACACATCACGCAACAGAAACGCGGGTATTTTCACCTGGGAAGGCATACATAATCTATTTGAGGAAATAAATCCTAAAGTAATGGGATTCATGGCTACTACAGGCTCATCAAGGTCGTATGAAGCATCAGTTGCAGAGTTAGCTTGTTCATTCCTGCACCAAAGAGCGGTAAGGCCCAAAATTCTCCCCTGCACAGAAATGGTTAAAGGAATATTAGACAACACCGACATCAAGATAGGCAGTTTAGGGCTCAAGGTTAAGAGCTCTCAGAATTATTGTTTTCACAAAATTTCAACTTTACATCCGCTACAAGAAAACACGCAAGAGGCAAAAATCGCAATAAGGAAGCCCAGATTAAGAAGTAAAGGCAGTTTGCGATGCACGATTAGCGCCATCGCTGGGTAAAACTTCTCGAAATGGGAAGCCTCTAATTGCTCAGTCTCCTGTAAGCCCAGTACCGAAAAGATGGTGCCAGCTCTTGCTGATACCATTTTGTAGCACATTTAAAGGCTGAAGTCAGCCAACTGACTCATATCAAGCAAATGCTAAATGCTTGTGACATTAAGGAGAAAATACAGAAATAGTTAGTTTTAGATTTAATTTTATAAATAGTTTTATTTTATTTTGCCTAGAAAAAGGACGGTCATTTAAGCCATATCCTAAATTTTTGTAAATAAGTTATTTTTAGACATAGTTAGTAGTATTTAAACCCTTCTCATGCATTTAGAGAAGGGTCCAGAAATTTATCAAAAACTTGTCCTCAGAACATGCACTTTTGCACCCTCTGAGGAGGTTTTGGTGAATGAATGGAACAGGGTTTATTGATTTTTGCATCTGATATCTACTACTGATGTTGCACTTCTGTACTCTTAGTTGATGTCGGATTAAGAAGAGATAAGTCGTTATCGCTTGAAGCTCATGAGTAGAACTAGTTATAAATGGGTACTTCTATCTCTTAACTATTTCTATCTCCTTTGTTAGAGTGATATTTAAGCTCAGTTGTTTACATGTTAATGCTTGAATGCTTGAGTTATCATTTGGCACTTTTGTACGGTGATAGCTATTTATTTGTGCTTGATATGTGAACATCTTACTATGCGATATGCTTCTCACAATTGTTTCGTCTAACTTTTTATGCCAAGTAGTTCATCTATATTGAATTCTTTTCTTATAATAGTTGAATGATCTTTATTACCAATTGTTCTTGAAATAATTTTAGATCGCATAACAGAAAAATCTTACCCCGGGTTAGTATAGATATTAGATGTCGTTGCTTTTTTAGAATACAATTGCATATCATTAGATTAGAATTAGAAGTAGATTATCTCATTTAGAATCTTTTAAAGCCACAAACATCAATCAATATTACACACACACACACAAATTTGGAAACTGGTCCCATTATCCCCAATCAGACCCTCTATACAAACGAAAAAGGAGCTGCCAACCAAGTTCTAGACCGGGCGGGTATCCCCCTTGCTGTTGAACTGATTTTCGGGGCTTCAACATGTTTGGTGCTAGAAGGAGGGCATGTAACTATGAATGGCAAGTAAGTCCAAATCAAAATACCATTCTGAGAGTAAATCGCCCTCACCATCTCCCCCGACTTCTCCACTTCATTTAGAATCTTTAAATCCATAGTCATAAGTCGTAGGATCAACAACTGCTGCTATAAACCCTGATATTTCAAAACAATCTATTTTTGAACCTCCTGAAGTTGAATCTTTGATTCACAAACTTCAGGGATTTTCTATATCCCCTCTAAGATCTGATAAATCTCAAGGCAGCATGACTTCGCAATATAACCCTGCTCATCCCTTGACAAAATTAAAGAGCAAAGATTTGGTGTACAACCAACTGAATTACCTCTACCCATTAGGAAGAGAGCAAGGAAATCACCTAAAGGGTCTGATAGCGAGACTCTTTCACCATCATCATCCATATCAACTTCCTCACCACGAAGTCAACCATCCACTCCGCCGCTCTAGATCATTGTTCACCAACCTACTGGTACTCCTACATCCCCTTCTCAATCATCCGGAGTTATTATATCCTCATCTTCTCGACCTCAGGGATCATCTTCTCCACTTCCTTCCATTAGTAAATTAGCAATGTCTCAATCTCCATGGAACAATCTAGGGGTAGTCTTAATGCCTGCGCCCTTGAGTCAACTACCAGCGCATCCTGAAAAATGGCTTCCTAAATTCATTCCTGAAGAAGGCATGCTAGCAGAAGAGAATATCGATAACTTTATGCTATCCATAAATCTTAATGGAGTTACCAACGAAGATGCTTTCGTTCGAATTTTCCCGTATACCCTCCAAGGAACAGCCGGATCATGGTATTTTTCACTACCATCTGGATCTATTATTAGTTGGGACATATTCGAGGAGAAATTACTCATTAAGTTTGGTGATGATAGGTCTATTGCAACGTTGATTAGTGACCTGTCAAACCTCAGGGCCCAATCAAAAGAACCAATCAAAGACTTCAATTCTCGTTTCAATAAACTATGAAACAAAATTCCTACCGCTTCCAAGCCCAGCGAAGAAGTAAGAAGTGAATGGTACATTACTGCATTACCATCAAATATAGCAATCTTCGTGGATAGGGCTAATAAGACAACTTTGGATGAAAACATGAAAGAAGCAATAGTTGTAGAGAAACGGATTATAGCCCTTGAAAAGAAGACCGCGATCGAAGAATGGAAGTCTAAGATGGTAACATTCAAAGAAGATCCCAAGAAAAAGCAATTGAAAGATCCTTTTGATTTAGAAGGATTGCAAAAGGTTTTGAAGACCATGTCTAATGAGATGGTCGACATCAAGAAACAAGTGGCAAAAACTTCTTCAAAGAAGCCCTATAGGGCTTTTAAAAGGAACCCCTCGACTGATTCAAAGCCCCCCAACACTATTACAAACACTGAATCTGAGGAAGAAGAGGAAATCGCTACTGAAGAGCAAACTAATGAAGAAGACGTTGTAGAGCTACAAGGAATGTGGGATTTCATCCTCCCATAAGAAGAGGATCAAGAAGCATTCTCGGTTAGTACACGAAGCAGAAATCAGCTTGATCCCCCCCCCAAACTACCCCTAAGCCAAAGAGTGCAAGCTCGGCAACGAAGGATAAAGTCGCACCCAAGAAGACAACACCTAAAGTGACTCAAACCAGCCTAGTCCAAACAGATGCGTCTACTCCATCTAAAACGTTGATCGTTTCTGATGAAATGGAGTACAATATTATAGAAGATATGAAGAAGACTCGGGCCAATATAACTCTTTACGAATTGAGCAAGTTAAAACACCAACAAAAGATAATTTTGAAAGGATTACATGCTGTGTCAGTTTCACCTTTGCCTGTTGCTGTAATTTCTCAAGCTTCCCATGACATGGGTAGACCTCCGACTAATGCGATTAACAAGGTTGATCCAAATGACGTCGTATTAATTGGAGGTAGATCGAGATCTCATACTCCCCCCTTTCTTCTTACTTATGAAATTTTTAATAAAAATGTGCATAATTGTTTAGTGGATTCTGGAGCTTCATCAAATATTTTACCGAAGTCAATATGTACAAAATTGAACGTTCAACCACAGAAGTCTGTTGTGCGCATAGTCCAGCTAGACCAATCACAAGTCGAGATAATTGGCGAATTGAATCAGGTTACCATAAGGCTTTCATCCAACCCAAAGGTATGTCAAGTTATAGATATTTTGGTTGCTGATATTCCAGAATTTTATGGCTTAATTCTTAGCAGGGATTGGTCAGAAAAACTTCATGAATACTTTGCAACGGATTGGTCGCACATGTGACTGCCCTACAATCGTAAACCAAATAAAATAAAAGTTGAACGAGAACGACATCAGAAGTACATAGTAACAGAACTCGAGGGGGAAAATGAACCAGTAGCATATAACAACAATATTATTGGCAATTACTCAGTAGATTCTTTCCTAGGGAATTTTAATGCTCATACGTCACCTTATTTAGAACATTCTGTTTTGTCCCAAGTCGAAAACTTTTCCCAAACAGATAGTTCTAAATGTATCAATTTTTTAGATAGTCCTGTAAATAAATCTTCATTTTGGAAATTATTTTTTGATGGTTCTAAATCTAACGAAGGAGTAGGAGCAGGATGTGTGCTAGTTAGTATAGAAGGAGATAAAACTATGTTAACTTGCAGACTCAAATTTGATTGCACCAACAATACAACTGAGTATGAAGTTTTAGTCCAAGGGTTGTACAAAGCAATTAGATTAAATGTCAAATGCTTCAAGTTTTCGGAGACTTTGAAATTGTAGTCAGACAGGTACGCAATACTATACATTGCTTATCAGGTCATTTAAAACAGTATCAGTCTTTAGTTCAAGATCTGACTGAGCACTTTATAGCATTTAATATTTCATTAATTCCCAGACTCCAGAATGCAAGTGAAGACCTCTTGGCTAACGTAGCTTCTAAACTTATCCCTTCAGAACATTTTAGTCCTGATAGATTTTCAATAGAATTAATCTTTAGACCTTCTATTCCTGATAGCATCACAAATTGGAGAATATTCAATGACGATCCTGATATCATGAGTTTTCTCACATCCGAAGGATCTTATACCAATCAAATAATTGATGAAGAACAACATGACCGAAAATTGCAACAAGATAGCACTAACAATGCTATACCTAAGTCGGTAGTCAAATTAGAAGACCTTTATGATTTGAAAGATCGGTTTAAAAGGTCTACTAATTCAAAAATCCAAAGTTCAACTTTGAATTACGAATTAGTAAATCTAGGAACTGATACTAAACCCCAAAACATCAATCTAGGCCTTGGCCTAACTCCCGAAGAAAAATTATCATATATCCGTCTTTTGAGACAATACAGAAATGTTTTTGCTTGGAACTATGATGAACTTAAAACATACGACACTTCTATCATCCAACATACTATTCCAATGATGGAAAATGCAAAACCAGTCCAACAGAAGTTGAGAAAAATCCATCCCAATTTAGAAAATCAGATTAAAACTGAACTCAACAAGTTATTGAAAGCCAAAATAATTTTCCCCGTTCGACATTCCAAATTGGTCTCCAACATGGTCCCTGTTAGAAAGAAAAATGGAGATATTAGAATCTGTATTGACTTTCTAAACCTTAATAAAGCCTGCCAAAAGGATAATTTTCCTTTGCCTCCTATGGAACAAATCTTACAGGCAGTCGCTGGGTCAGAATTAATCTCCTTTCTAGATGGATTTTCAGGATACAATCAAGTGTTGGTACATCCTGACGATCAATTAAAAACCACATTTAGAACCAAATCGGGTACCTACGCATATAAAAAAAATCCTTTTGGTCTGATTAATGCTGGTGCCACATTTCAGAGAGCCATGGACATTGCATTCAGAGGTTTAGTTAATAAGTATGTGGTAATCTATTTGGATGATATAACTGTCTATTCCAAGACACGAAGCAACCATCTCAGAGATTTAAAACAAATCTTCCAACGTTGTCTCAGGTATGGAATTTCACTCAACCCTAAAAAGTCTTTTTTCCAATTAAGTGAAGGAAAACTTCTGGGATTCATAGTGTCAAAAACTGGAATTCACATTGACCCTGATAGAATCAAAGAGATTTCCGAAATTTCCCTACCTCACAACAAAAAATCTATGCAATCTTTGCTTGGTCAGATCAACTTTGTAAAGAGATTTGTTCCAGACTTTTCAAGAATTGTATCTCCTTTACAAACAATGATAAAAAATAACTCAAACTTCAAGTGGGGCTAAGACGAATATGAGGCATTCAATCTAATCAAACAAGCAATTATCAATGCTCCATCTTTAGCGACTCCAAAATTTTCAGAGCCTTTTGTTTTATATACATTTGCATCTGACAGATCATACACAATGATACTTACTTAGACAAATCAAGAGAAGGCAAAAGCCTCGATTGCTTTCTTTAGTTCAAATATACAGGGAGTTGAATTAAATTATTCAGATGTGGAGAAACAAGCCTACGTTGTTTTCAAAGCAATCAAATATTTCAAACCCTTTTTACTCAAAACCCACACAAAAATCATTGTACCGTTTCCAGCGGTAAGAAATATTTTAGTGCAAAAAGATGTGGGTGAGAAAAGATCCAATTGGGTTACTGCCTTACAGGAATATGATGTAGAAATCAAACCAGCAAGCATTGTAAAAGGTCAAGGCTTTTGCAAAATGTTGGCCGGAGCATCGCTGATATCCGAAATTCCATCTACAGACATACAAGTGTACGAGGTAAGCCTAAACGACAATGAGTCATTATATGCCGATATCATTTATTATCTGAAGAATGGGTATGCCCCCTCACACCTCGATTATACTAAGAAAAGAGCTCTAAGGTTGAAAGCCAAACAATATCAACTCTTGAATAATGTTCTTTTTAGGATAAATTATGATTATGTTCTACTTAGATGTCTTGAAGAATCTAAAGCTAAAATGTTTTGCAGGAACTCCATGACGGGCTAGCAGGCGGACACTATGTTGGAGATGCTACTGCACATAAAATCCTACGTGCGGGCTATTACTGGCCCTCATTATTCAAAGACTCGCACAATTACGTGAGGAAATGTCAAGTCTGCCAAACTGCCGCTGGGAGACAGAAGAAACTGTCCTTGCCATTACAGCCAGTCAACATTGAGCAACCTTTTGATCAGTGGGGGTTGGACATAATAGGTGAGATCGTTCCTCACTCTTCTAAGCAGCATATATACATCCTTATAGCAACAGATTAATTTACTAAATGGGTAGAAGTAGTTCCACTCAAGATGGCTAATGCTGAACATATCATTGAATTTATAGATCAATTCATAATCACCAGGTTTGGATTGCCTTCTGATTTAATGTTTTATAATGCATCATACTTTTCTAGAAATGCAATGACTGAATTTGCACTTAAAAGAGGTTTTAAACTTAAATATTTCGCCAATTATTATCCACAAGGGAACGGGTTAGCTGAATCTACCAATAAAAACCTAATTAGGATCATCAAATAAACAGCTGACCAAAATCATAAAAATTGGCATAAATCTTTAATATATGCTTTATGGGCAGATCGAATAACAAAGAAAGCCTCCATCGGAACTTCTCCATTCAATTTAGTTTATGGAAAAAAAGTGGTTCTTCCGACTCATTTAGCAATCCCCTCTCTGTCTTTAGTTCAATACATTGATGAAATACCAACTTCCTCCTTACAGCTAAGGCAAATGGAAATAATTAAGTTAGAAGAACAGCGAGAACAAGCCAAAAGAACTCACGCTCATCATCAAGCATTAGTGAAATCCTCTTTTGATTCAAACATGATGACTAGAAAATATTTTCAGATGGGAGATCTAGTTTTAAAATGGGACAAGGCCCACGAGGAAAAAGGAAAACATACAAAATTTCAACGAATGTGGCTTGGTCCTTTTCAGATTGTAGAAGTCATAGGTCCATCCACTTTTATGCTGCAGGATTTAGCAGGTAAAAGAGATTCTTTACCTGTTAATGGTTAGATCCTACAAAAATATTTTCCCTAGAATATTACTCTTTTATTTTTTAGATTAGATTTTTATTTTAATAAAACCAGTTGTGAATAGTTACATTAGGAATTTACCAAAAAAGATACCAATTCTCTTTCAGATTTTGATCTTTTGCTTGTATAAATAGCAAATCTTTTGGAAAATTGATTTTTATTATTGGAAGATACACTTAAATACTCTAGCCTAGATATGATACTAGTTTAAACTTCATAAAAGCTGATCAAAACAACCTTTAGTGAGAAATTGTTTTTATATCAATGTAATGAAAGGTATCAATAACAAAATAAAGATTCTCTGTAGAACAACTCCTTCCAAAAAACTCTACTACTGTCATCCATAGCTATCTTAAGGAAACAATGACTTCCTCCCTACTAAGGAAATCACAACTTTTAGAGGAACAATCCATACACTTCATCTTAAAGAGTGAGATGTCTCATCACAAGCCGTCTTATCATAATCACAGATATTATAATTTGCTGACTTTGCCAATACTGCATACCACAATAGGGCAATGACTCAAGATTGTTGCAATCAAAAGACAAGGGGTCTCATCACGAGCCAGCTTGTTCAGCAAAGTTATAAAATCAAGTGAATGACTATGTCATAAATTGGCTATCAAACCAAGACATTGTTCTTTAAGAGTAAAATAAAATTAAAGCAATAAGTGTGGATGTGGATTCTTCTTTGAGAGTTGTAGGTTTCTTTAAGTAAGATAAAGGATCATTGTTGGGTAACAGGTAACCCTGCTGAGGCTATGAACGCCTGCTGGCAGTAGAGGCTCTATCTACGACAAATGAGCATATTTAAAACTGATTTATAGAGAAGCCATTGTTTTATCTTTATAAAACCAAGTAATGGCTGATGTAAATACAAGGACTAGATTGAGGAAGTAAATGATCAAAGTTGAAAATAGTTGAAACAAAATATCATTGATAGGTTAGAACATAATGTACTTTATGTTTCAATAATAAATTTTAATTTTCTGGAAAATTTTCTGTTTTGGAAGTATAGAAAATTCAAAAGAACAACAGAGATAACTGGTTCTTCCAAGTGAATCACCAATTGTTGTGGCCACCAACAACCCCCCTTTTTATTTAGTGTTGTGAATAATACTAAATATATGGGGACCCTTATCTAAAATTCAAAAAAATCAATTAGTGATTGTATTTCCTATTCAATAAAACTTACTATCATAAACTTAAGAAAATCCCTTTGAAAATATCTATAAAAAAAAAAACTTAAGTTTTGTGATGAGGGAAGACAAAATCACTCCTTAAAGGATATCGTATCACAGAAAAGATAACAGGATGCCTCCATACAAGCCAAAACTCTAAGAATGTGAGATTGCAATGCAAAATCACATATTAAAAACATATATATCACATCGCATGCTTTAAAACACACTTATGTTGAAAAACTGCAGAAAATGCTGATATGCAATATCGCATATCACAAAATTGCACCTCGCAAGAAATACATTAAACGTGAAATGCACATTCTTACGAGTTTGCGATAATGCGACCATGCGATATTGCGATATCACGATAAAGCAGAAAAGCGATCTTACGAAAGAATGAAAGAGCGATCATGCGATCATGCGATATTGCGATTATGCGATGCATCGTCTCATCGCAAATTCTTCTGGTTCATTATTCAAGCAAAGTGTTTCCATTAAACGAAACTGATTATGTGCTTTAAATGCTCATTAATGAAGTAGTTTCCAGTTGTTAATGAAATCTAGTTTTGAGTTTATCAAAGAGTCAGTTCACGTAAGGTGGCATATTTTTAAATGTCTTCGGCAGTCAAAGCATTCCTGTCATTATTTATTGTCATTACTCTCACCTCACTTGTAAACTGCAGGAACGAAGGACAAAAGGTTATGCAAAGTAGTGTACTGGAAACTACGGTGAAAATAGGCGAGGCTCTGATATCTAAAGATAGAGAAAAGGCACCCTTGCACAAAGACACAGCACGCAATAGAAACGCGGGTATTTTCACCTGGGAAGGCATACATAATCTATTTGAGGAAATAAATCCTAAATTAATGGGATTTATGGCTACTACAGGCTCATCAAGGTCGTCTAAAGCATCAGTTGCAAAGTTAGCTTGTTCATTCCTGCACCGGAGAGCAGTAAGGCCTAAAATACTTCCCTGCACAGAAATGGTTAAAGGAATATTAGACAGCGCCGAAAACAAGACAGGAAGTTTAGGGCTCAAGGTCAAGAGCTCTCAGAATCATTGTTTTCACAAGATTTCAACTTTACATCCGCTACAAGAAAACACGCAAGAGGAAAAAATCGCAATAAGGAAGCCCAGATTAAGAAGTAAAGGCAGTTTTCGATACGCGATTAGCGCCATCGCTGGGTAAAACTTCTCGAAATGGGAAGCCTCTAATTGCTCAATCTCCTGTGAGCCCAGTACCAAAAAGATGGTGCCATCTCTTGCTGATTCCATTTTGCAGCACATTTAAACACTGATGTCAGCCAAGTGACTCATATCAAGCAAATGCTAAATGCTTGTGACATTAAGGAGAAAATACAGAAATAGTTAGTTTTAGATTTAATTTCAGAAATAGTTTTATTTTATTTTGCCTAGAAAAATGACGGTCATTTAAGCCGTATCCTAAATTTTTGTAAATAAGTTATTTTTAGACATAGTTAGTAGTATTTAAACCCTTCTCATGCATTTAGAGAAGGGTCCAGAAATTTATCAAAAACTTGTCCTCAGAACATGCACTTTTGCACCCTCTGAGGAGGTTTTGGTGAATGAATGGAACAGGGTTTATTGATTTTTGCATATGATATCTACTACTGATGTTGCACTTCTGTACTCTTAGTTGATGTTGGATTAAGAAGAGATAAATCGTTATCGCTTGAAGCTCATGAGTAGAACTAGTTGTAAATGGTACTTCTATCTCTTAATTGTTTCTATCTCTTGTGTTAGAGTGATATTTAAGCTCAGTTGTTTACATGTTAATGCTTGAATGCCTGAGTTATCATTTGGCACTTTTGTATGGTGATAGCTATTTATTTGTGCTTGATATGTGAACAACTTACTATGCGATATGCTTCTCACAATTGTTTTGTCTAACTTTTTATGCGAAGTAGTTCATCTATATTGAATTCTTTTCTTATAACAGTTGAATGATATTTATTACCAATTGTTATTTGAAATCATTTTAGATCGCATAATAGAAAAATCTTATCCCAGGTTAGTATAGATATTAGATGTCGTTGCTTTTTAAGAATACAATTGCATATCATTAGATTAGAATTAGAAGTAGATTATCTCATTTAGAATCTTTTAAAGCCACAAACATCAATCAATATTACACACACACACACATATCATGTAATATACTGTACATACCTTAATAGCTCTAGAAACTTAGTCATGTGCTCTTCATCCGTCATTGATCTCATATTTAGCTCATATAATTATTTTTCCTTACTGTCATAGTACTTTTCTGACAAGTACTTCTTCCTGAAAAGCCTCTTGAATTCCCGCCAGCTCAAGTCATATATCCTGGAGACTCTAATCCGCTTAACTTCTTCCCACCAGATGTTTTCTTTACCTTTGAAGATGAAGATAACTATTTTGGCCTTCATGTTATCCGTGTAATCATGCAACTCAAAGAATTTGTTCATTCCAAGTATCCAATCCTCTACATCTTTCGGCTTCTTCATATCTCTGTCAAAAGTAGGTGGTTTTTATTTCTTGAACTCATCTGGAAAGTATCCCCTATCATTCCTCCTGTAAGGATGATAGTGATGCCAATCATGATGTCTATCAGAAACAGAACTAGAATAATACCTGCACTCATCACCCCTCCTTTCCAGAGTGTCCAAAAACCTACCATCTCTCACTATATCAGATCTATCCTACCTATGTCTACCAGGAGATCTACTGCCATATACCCCATTATTTTGATCCTCATGTCCATGGCTGATATGAAGTGGACCTTGTCGCTGCAAATCTGACAAACTCTGAAGAAGTATAACATTCACCTCTACCTTCTTCTCTTGTGCCTATATGATCTGGTCATTATCTGCCTTACAACTTCTTATCTCTTCCTTCAAAATTCTCAATATAACTACCAATCTAAAGAGTTTCCAACACCATATTTCTCTTCAGATTCATAGGGAGAGTCTTTGTAGCCAACCACCTTGCTAACCATTTGATCTTTCTCTTCTGGCAATGCATAATATGTCAGATAAACCAAATCAAAATAAACCAACGTACCTCAGTATAGCTCGAGGAGCATACCTTTTTTGTAATATCACAAAATCAACGTGATACATGTATAACATAATCATAATAGCATATCAACATACGCAAGTAAATGTATCAACACATAAACATCATTCTAACTAGGATCAAGTCATTAATGCAAGGCCATATCAACAATGCACGATATGACCTCAACCATGAAAACAACCATTACTCCACTATACACATTGCTACATGCAACCAAAAATATGCATAAGCAATGCCCATCCAACTAAAAATACACATCAATGCATGTAGTCGAACATAATCGATCAGTTCTTGCAATCAACCTACAAGACCAATACATATAATTAAAATATTCAAAATATAACCTAACATTCAAGGATGTAAGTAGGTGACATAAATTCAACATGTAAGTGACAAATAACCATATACAGTTAGTCACATACTCATGTCAAATACTCTTCACGAAGTCAATATCAAATTATCCATGATAACCATACTACAACCCTAATCCAAAATCAAGAAATTGCAACAAGTATATAAGTGTAAGAGACACACATGCAAATGAGATGCATGCATGACTAACACATTAAACCCATCCAATCCGAGAGTCCAATCATGCTCTGATACTACTCTATAGCACCCTTTGTTGGTGCACTAAGATGTCTTATTACATGCAATCTTAATACCTACATTAATTATCAACCTAGGGCAAGCCTTTTTATTTCAAGAGTGTCAACACTATATATGTAGTGAATTCAGAGGTCAATTTATGTTGGAATCATTGCAATTGCTAATGTCTAATTCTCTAAATTCAATCCAAACACTTTTGAAAGGAATTCATAACACACTTTCAAAGCTATTTAATCTATTCTCCAAGCAATTAAATCGGAATGAAAATAGAAATAATGACACTTGACAATCTAACTGGTATTGAAACTAACTCATTTAACATGTAGGAAGGTTATGAAAATTGAACAAATAGCCATATAAACATCTCATGAAAAGAAATCACTCTAGCTTTGAAATCTATGATAGTGTTACCTTAGAATGAACAACAATCTGGAATTAACATAACCAATTCAATAAAGAGCATCATGCATATATAATCACACAGCTAAATCTAGAATCTTAACTGAACAAAAAATGAAAATGAAAATCATCAATCCTCACAATAATCAAAATGATACCAACTTTGCAAACTAACAATAATAAACAGTGAAGAATAAACATAAATGATTATAACACAATTGAAGCAGTAGATCTTCTATTGACTGGGCCCAAAGGCTCCAGAAGTCCCCGTCATTAGATATTCAGAGTACGATTATGAATTAAACACAGTCTTATTCATTAAAATCAATAATAGAGTTACAACATCATCAATATGAAAGTATTATATGTCAAAAAAGAACAATTACAATTTTAGAATTGCTAAACTAGCTATTCAGTTCACCTTACAGCTTTATATAACATTTGGAAAAGTAAATAGATAGAAGCGAATCCCCAAGATCAGGGGATCTTGAAGATTTCGCAATACTTGATCTGATTTCATCATAAAACAACATTGGTCCTCCTGGTCTTCTGTTTTCTTCCATGCTCAGGACACTATCTCTTTTCCTTTATTGGTTGTTGTTGTCTTGTCGATTGAACAAGAATCGTCCAATCCATGTCCCTACATATAAAGGTAGTGAAAGTTAGTTTTTTGAGCCCAGATTTATCTAATTTGCTACTAATCAATTTTACCCATATTCTACTATTGTTTCCTCTATTTTTATCCATAAAACAAAGATAAACATGTGAAGACAAATGATTAATTAGGCTATTTACGAGGAGAAAATATACCTTTTCCTGGGCCCAACATACTCCCCTATTTACCTTATTGCATGTCCTCATGCAATCAGATGGTTAAGGCGTAGTTGAGTTAAGGAATAGGCAAGATATAATTCCTCCTTACACAGCATGAAGTCGTTTTTATTTTTGAGCACTACAAAAGCCTGGTTCACTTGTTGATCTATCAAGTTATAATCACTACAGTACCCATCTGGGGGATACCAAATAATTTGACTTCTATAGCGGCACCCTATCCTCTTTGGGCCCATGCTCAAGACCGTGTTGTTTTATTTTTGTAAGCGAGTGGAGGTAGCTTTGAAATTCTTGAATCCAAATGGCTCTTTGTTCCTGATATTATTGTTGGAGGCTTCCCATCTCTGTCTGGCTACAGATAAAGTTGCTTCTTTGATTTCTTGGAAGTAATCCTTATCGGCCTATATGATGTCCGTGTGTAGCAATCCTAATTGGCGCACAACACCCATTCGTTTCATGAACTGTGTGTGTTGGATAAAGAGGTGCAAGGGTTTTGTAGGTTCTCCCTTAACCCATAAGTCTATGCCATATTCTCGCTTTCTGAAAGTATGATGGGCTTTAGCCCATTTGATCTGGTTAGTGGAAAAGGAAAGAAAAGATTGCAATTGGATATCCCCTATGAAGGGCCCCAATTTCTGTCTAAGTCATCTTCTAAAAATAAATTATGCATGTACAATTCACACAAGAGGCATTGTACTTGTTCATTCTGCTCTATGAAACACTTAACTAGTCTGGGGTTGTCTTAATTTCCACTAACTTTCCAACTTTATGTCTTTTACCTTCAATAAGAGGTATCTTTCTAGTAGGAACAATGCATAGTTTGTGGTAGGAGCTCAACATGACAAGGCATTTGAATAAAGAGATCAAACAGTCTCCAATTGCTCTTTAGCATTATGCAACTTGACCTATACTTTTTTTACTTTCTTCTGTTCATCCTGGTAATTAGCGAAAGTCTCATCCTCTATGACCATGAGTGCCTTAAATTTCTTTCGTAACTCTTGGTGTACTTGCAGGGGCACTACTACCTCTTTATGCCGAATCAATTCCTGCTGAGTCTTGACTAGTTCATTCTGAAATTTCCTAATGACCACTTCCCTTACCAGAGGAATGTAGGCAAGTGTCTCCTTTGTTTGGACCTCATCGTCCTGTGTTTCCATTGGATCAGTCTGAACAACAACCTCAGTCACTTCTCAAATCATGCAACAATCAGTTTGGGTGTTTTCTTCAGTATCAGTTTGAATGACAACATCAATAGTAGGGAAGTCCGTTTGGGTTTCCTATGGGCAAACACAAGGATCTTATGTCTGCATTTCAATGTCTTCTAAAATACATGGCTTTGTTTTGGTTTCTTTTGAGTAAACCGACAGGGTCTTGGTTTGGGTTTAAACATCTTCCCTAGAGTAATGTTTAGTTTGGGTCCCTATGGTCTCCAATTCTAATTTCACTTTCCCAACCTTGATTGCTTCCTTCAACCACTATCTTAGTTGCTTAATTGTTTTATTTTGCCTCCTATATTTCTTAAGCATCTTCCTAAGTCTGTCCTTGTATGTTTTCTTTGTTTTGAGGCCTCTGACCAATGGTGGTACGACTGTATTTACTTCAGGTTCATGTTTAGGTGGAATTGTGTCAACATCCGGATGGGGTTCTCATGGGACCGTGTCTCTTGATGGATTTTCACCTTCCAGGTCTCTATCTTCATGAGCTTCCCTCTTAGGAGACGCCAATGGAATGGTGTCTCCTGAGCGATTATCATTTTCGGGGTCTTCTTCAAGATGGGCCTCGTCCTCTGGGGATTTCATAAAAATGGTGCTCCCTAGTTTATTTTCATCTTCCATGGTTTCCTCTGTAGGGTTTTCCTTAGATGGGGGTTCCGGTGAACCAGTAACTTCTTCTTGATTTCCTTCCCTAATGGTTTCCTCTACATGCACTTCTACTTCAATGGGCTTCTCCATAGAAGGAATTGGTTCCCTCTGTTCTTCCACATTATCAGTAAACGACATAGTTGTTAGAAAATTATATATTACAAAGAAATGGAACACATAAAATATAAACACATAAAACACATAAAATAAGAGAGACATAGATATACGTGATTCAACCAATTTGGGCTACGTCCACAGAGAAACAACTAGTCCTTCCTTTTATATTATCCAACAAATTGAAGAGATACAACCTACAACAAATCTGTTGTAATTCCCTCTTCGCTCTCACACAATCTCCTCTCTCTTTCTTGCTCAAAATATAGATCTACATAGACGCAATACAATTCCCTCATATATAGCAAGGGGTTGCCTTCTAGGGAAAAAAACCATAAATTAAACATAACTTCTACCATCAGATCTCCACCTAATGAATGGACCATATTGACTACGAATTACAACATTTTACAAGGCAATTTTACATCTATTTTTTTGGCTCTGAGGGCGCTGCCCCCGATCCCCTACCAGGGGGGGCTCCAAATAATCGTCTTTGCCCCCCCTTGGACCCCCCTCGAGGCGTACATTTTACGGGTGGTATTTCCGCCACATTACAAACTAGGGTCCAATGCGGTGATACCTCTAAGTAAAGAAGATAATCAAGATCCACACCCAACAATCTCCCACTTGGAGATTGATTATAACAACTCCATCGCTACTTCACTTGTTGGACAATGAATCCACTTTGGACCTGGATGTTTCTCATATTCTTCGTCATACTTGAATACCAATTGAAACTGAGTAGAATCTCAATTTCTCCTTGCTTACAACTTTTGTTAACGTATCTGCAGGATTATGGCTAGTGTGTATCTTTTCCAGCTTCAATTGTCCATCTTCCAACACTGACCATATGAAATGGCACTTGAGTTGTATATGTTTAGTATTGGAATGAAATGCAAAGTTCTTTGCAAGATGTATGGCACTCTGGCTATCACTATATAACCTTCCCAACTCCTGCTTCTTACCGAATTCATCCAGAAACCTTTTGTAACCAAATCATTTCTTTACTAGCCTTTGTAGCAGCAACATACTCTGCTTCCATTGTTGAGAGTGCAACAACACTTTGTAGTTTTGAAACCCAACTGATAGCTATTCCACCTACATTAAACACATACCCTCTTATGCTCCTCCTGTTATCTCTATCACCCGCCATATTTGGATCAACATATCCCTGTAGAGCAATGTTTGAACCACTTCACCACCATCCAGTGTTCTTTTCCTGGATTGCTCATGTACCTGCTTACAACTCCCACATCATGTGCAATATCAGGCCTTGTGCAGACCATTTCATACATTAAGCTTCCAAATGTTGATGCATATCGAAATTTAGACATATAAGTCATTTCTTCCTGAGTCTTGGGACACACCTCCTTACTTAGTTTGAAATGGCTAGCCAAAGGTATACTAACTGGTTTTGCATTATGCATATTAAATCTCTTCAACACCTTTTCTATGTACTCACTTTGAGACAATGTTAATTTTCGATTCTTCTTGCCTCTAGTTATTCTCATACCAAGGATTTGTTTTGCAGCACCCAAATCCTTCATTGCAAATGAGTTCGTCACTTTTATTTTGAGCACATTTATTTCCTGCATGTTAGAACTTGCAACAAGCATGTCATCTACATACAATAACAATATAATATAGTTGCCATCATTTTTCCTTTTGAGATAAACACAATG
>APFE030883088.1:117847-170957 GCA_000404065.3 Pinus taeda
AAGCATGTCATCTACATACAATAACAATATAATATAGTTGCCATCATTTTTCCTTTTGAGATAAACACAATGATCAGAGTGACATCTAGTATAACCTTGTTCAGACATGAACCTATCAAATTTTAGATACCACTGCCTAGGAGCCTATTTTAAGCCATGCAAGCTCTTCTTCAACCTGCACACTAGTTTCTCCTTCCCTTTTACCTCATATCCTTGTGGCTGATGCATATATATCCTTCCTCCAAATCCCCATGGAGAAAGGCTGCCTTTACATCTAACTACTCAAGTGAAAATCTTCAGTTGCTACTAGACTTAAAATAGTTCTGATTGAAACCATTTTAACAATAGGAGAAAATATCTCATCAAAGTCTATACCCTTTTTCTATGCAAACCCTTTCACCACAAGTCTAGCTTTATACCTTTTTCTACCTCCATCTTCTTCCTTCAACCTATAAGCCCATTTATTCTACAATGTTGTTTTATGTGCAGGCAACCTGACTAAGTCCCAAGTTTGGTTATGTGCTAAGGAGTCCATCTCTTCTTTCATGGCTTGCTCCCACTTCTTCCTTGTTTCTACCTGCCCTGCTTCTTCCTGACATTTTGGTTCACCAGAATCAGTCAACAATACAATATAATGAAAGAGAGTATCGTTCAGGGGGTCTACGTATCCTGGTAGATATTCTAACACCATTTTGAGGCATTTGAGGTGCTTGTTGTTGTTGTGGTCGTTCTTGTTGTTCTAGCTGTTGATCATTATGATTTTCAGACACCTTCACTTTTTCTGTGATGTCATCAAGAACTATGTATACTATGTTTTCTTTTTCCTGTTTCGTTTCCTGCATCTGATCCTTATACAAAACCTTTTCATTGAATATGAAATATTTGCTCCTAATTATTTTGTGTTTTTCATAATCATAAAATCGATAACCAAAATCATTAACACCATATCCAATAAAGGTACATTTCTTTGATTTTGTCTCAAGATTTGTTCTATTTTCTTTATTAATATGGACAAAGGCTTCACAACCAAAGTCTTTAAAAATGAGTAGTTTACCTTTTTACCTGTCCATAACTCCTCTGGAATACCACCATCCAAGGAACTTGAAGGCCCTATGTTTATTAGATAAACAGCAGTATCTACAACATCTGCCCAAAATTGTAAAGGCAATCCTGCATGCAATCTCATGCACCGTGTATGCTCCATGATTGTCTTGTTCATCCTTTCTGACAGACCATTTTCTTGTGGTGTTCCTGGAACTACCTTCTCTCTGTGAATTCCATTCTCTAAATAGTACCTATCAAACTCTTTGCTACAATATTCACCTCCATTGTCTGATCTGAGGCACTTCAACCTTTTTCCTGTCTCATTTTCAACCAAAGCTTTCCATTTCTTGAAAGTATCAAATACATCATATTTATTTCGAATACAATAAATGCAGGTTTTTTTGGTTGCATCATAAATAAAAGTAACATAATAACGAGAGCCACTGAGAGATGATACCTGAGTAGGTCCCCGTACATCTGTATGCACAAGCTCTAATTTTCGCTCTTCTTTTTTTCCCAACTCTGAGGAATCTAACTCTCTTCTGTTTTCCATAAACACAATTCTCATAAATTTTAAATCAACATGCTTCAAACCTGACAACAAATTTCTTGAGTGAAGAATCTGCATCCCCTTCTCACTCATGTGCCCAAGCCTATGATGCCACAATGTCGTATCTTCTCCCGTAGAGGTTAAAGCATTAATAGAATTAGAAATACCATTGCATAAATACAATGTACCAACCTTTTCTCCTTATTCTATTACCATGGCTCCTTTAGTGACCTTCCAGGTTTTATCTATAAAATTAGTCACACAAACTTCACCTCCCAACTACCTTATTGAAATTAGATTTTTCTTCAGATCTGGAGCATGCCTTACCTCCTTCAATAGACATTGATTTCCATTCTGTTTTTTTATGAAAATTATACCCATTCCAATTATTTTACAGGGTTTATCATCACCTGTGGTGTAGGTAAATTCTCGATGCAGACAAAGATAATTCCTCTAGCTCGAGAGAGCGGGTCTAGCCACAAACAAACACTCTACAGAAAACTTCCTTAAGCTAAAATCAAATAAGAGAGCCTACCTCTTAGAACACTATTCCGCTTGGTGATGATCCTAATTACTCTAGCTATATTGTGTTTCCTTCCTTCGAATACTTGAAACAAGCACACAAACAATAACAACAAATGTGATAGCATACAAATTGCATTCAACCTACTTAACAGGTCAAGGAACATTAAGCCATCAAATGTAAGATAACACTTTAATGTAGGAAATCAATCAATAGTTGTATTAATATAAGTTCTGAAAGAGATTACAACCAATTCCTTGTTGTTGTTGGTCTCCTCCGACGTATCCGGGTTCCCACACTTCTATTAGCATCTCATGGATAGCCCCAACAATGGAAGTTTTAAGGTCTCTTCCCTTTAGTCTCAAACCAAAAAAAAACACACTATTCAACCTCAAACATACACTAGAAATCTACAAGCTATAGATGTCTTTCTGATCATTCAAACTCACTCCAAAAACCTAAGACTGAAACTACATCCAAAAAAAAAATCGTTTAGCTTGGGAAATGAGGGGCTTATATAGCTTTTATGGAGGAGAGATGGTTCCTCTTATCATGGGAGGGGCCTTATCTCTTGGGTATGTTCCATAATAATAGGGGAAATGAACCCAAACTGACTTCCTCTGCTCCATCTAGCCCAACCATTTACCAGACTTCCATTACAAAGCTTCTAGACCTAGAAGCTTCGACTCCATATTTAAAAAACTTGCCAAAAGAGGATTGGTGCAACTGAGACAAGGCTCAGTGGCACTGATTGGCACTAGTCCCAGTGTTAAATTTTGTAGATTGGTGTGGGGGATGAACAGGTCATTAGCGCCGATCTTGTAAACTAGGGTAAATGGAAGATTCTTGGGAAATGATGCAAAGGAGAATTATTATGCTCATGAAGAGGGACATACTGGGAGTTTCTTCATGATGGGAAAGAATTTTGGGTTCACTCTAGAGGTCCTCTAGGATCATGGACGGGGAGTACAGGGAGAGTGACAAAATTTTGTGTAACATATGCCCCCTAAAGAGTGAAGGCCGAACTACAGTGAGGGGTGAAATGCTTTACAAGTAGATGTGGGGAACCGGAGTCCGTCATCAAAAAACCTGTAATTAAGCATACATGTACATATATGAAATCTGATATTCATTCCTGATAAACATAAGATGCATATAACCATAGGTTTTAACCTCGTACATAAATTACCTGCATACGAATTCTAAATCACAGGAAAAATAAAAATGCGAGAGCATAACACATAAATTAAGAGATTCCACTGGATCCCAAACGGGACTACAGCTTGATTTTCATTATTTTCCTTTCAATGTACAATAAAATTTATACATGCGAAGCACAATAACATGGACCAAAAACCATAGATAGGTTCCCAACTAATATAGGGTCAAAAAAAAATTTCCCGCAGGCGTTCCCCTGGAATCAAGAGGGGGTACCGCCCCATACCCCCGGATAGAAGGGGCTGCCCCTGTGACCCCCCCCCGTGCGCAATCGATGCAAGGGGGCTCCGGCCCCTCTAACCCCCCGGTTCACTACGTGGGTTAGTCGTGGAAAGAATATAACACAACCCAACAATAACAATACATGAATCCATGATATAGGCATAGCTATCCATCAAGAAAAATATCATGTGCATGTATCCTAGGCATGGATGCAACCATTTGACTGGAGGGATCATATGAAATAGATCCATGACATGGGCACAGCCATCCACCTAAAGAAGCATGTATATAATCATGAATGACTCATTACTCCTCGTAACTTGGAATTTTGTAATCTAATCCCAGGGTCTTGCACTTCAACACGACTCGATCAAAGTAAAAATTCTAACATGTGAGTAAATGTGTTGAAATCGAACATGTTAGAAAGTCGCTTGATTATCAATCAATCATGTGAACTGTTAACAAGCACGAGAGAAACCACTAATAATGACAATGGCTCTGAAGGTACCAACAACATAATTCGCTGGGTGTGAATAAGGAACTGAAGTCGAACACCTATGAAATCATTTGATCGAAGGCTAATGATGAGAACTTGTTTTCGAGTGCGAAGAAGTTGCCATTAAGGCATGCAAGCTCTAAGGTACTGGAAAGGAGTTTCTAGATCAACTTCCTGGATAATGAGCTGAAGTCAACAGGAAGCGATTCACTGAAGGAAGGTCATAATGAATCCTTGATCATCGACATGAAATGGGAACACAATGAATGAGAGTAATCCAAGATGATCAAACATTGTACAGGTAGGAAGACTTTTCTTGAACATATGGATGACATGACTCCAGAGTTTGCCAACATTTGACATCATAGGATCAAAGGTCATGGTGACGTGGCAGAGAGCATATGAGAGGTGTAAAATGGATAACCTAGAGCCCAGGGAGGCAAGTGACAAAGTGAGGATGTCCCAAAACCCGACACGAAAAGCAGATGAGTGTCAATGTTTAAGAGCAACAGGGTGCCTCAAATGAATACAACTGATGAAATAGTTCCAATTTTTCCCCACCAATTATGGCGAGTACCCCAGTTATTTTTACACAAGCTTGACAGGAATATCATATTCTTGTAATATAAGTCCATTCTTTGGATGGATCCATCCTAGTAAGTTTTATGAGCCCTAGGAAGGAGTAGCTCAATCTCATCATAATGACAAGTCCTATGTCGTTTAATTTTTTAAAAAATATGACAAAGGTGAAACTCGATATCTTTTTCATGTTTAGATAGTTAAAAAAAAAAAAATCCAAAAGGTCCCTTTTCGTACATTTGTGTCTCTTGAGCACAACGATGTAAAAAACAATACTTGAGAGAACCGCTTGACCATGTCATCTAAGGAGTACCTTTTTCGTAAATATTTTATCCCATCACGAAAAAGGGGTAAACATATGCTGGGTAAACAAAGTTTTGCAACCTTTAACGAGTTCAAAAACGATAAGAGCTCGACAATCTTTTCATGTTTTAAGAGTCAGAAAAGAGCTAAAAGCAGACCCCTTGTTTTTATTCTCTTTAACGAGTCAAAAAGGGAAAAAATACTTGGCAATATTTTCATCTTTTACGAGTTAGAAAAGAGATTAAAGATGACTCGTCTTGGAGGAACGAGTGGTATAAAGGGTAGCAACTAGTTCCAGCAATGGTGGAACTGCTCAAAACATGTAATGGTCAAGAGGCTGGCTAATAAAACCACTCATTGTTACGGTCCCTCAGGAAAGGAAAAACAACCAAGTGAAAGCATATGATCAGCCAAAGAGATGGTGGTGATGGAATGAAACAACCAAGGCTCATCTAGCAAAAATTAGCTGATAAAAATGACAATCACGAGATGTAAATTGGGCATGGGTTCATTTTTACACAAGCTTGAACCAGGGAGAACTCCGTTTGGATTTAGTTTCATGTTTACACAAGCTTGAAATGAAAAACTATTCTTTCTATAAGTTTGCATGCCCCCATCATAATGAATCGATCAAGGTACATGCCCCCCAAGCTTCATTTCAGTCAACTAGGTGGATGGAATAAAGGTTCACTTTTGAGATCTTGGAAAGATTCGAATGGGATTTTATGAGATCTTAATCAAAGAATCGATTTGGAAAAGGGAGTTGCTTCATTTTTTAATGAGGTTGACAGAGTAAAAGAAATATGCTTGAGACCCTTGTTTCATTTTTTAACGAGCTTGACACAAGACAAAGAACTATGCTCACACCCTTTGTTTCATTTTTTAACGAGGTTAACACAAGACCATGAACTATCCTCATGACCCTTGTTTCATTTTTTAGCGAGGTTGACACAAGGCAAGGAACTATGCTCACACCCTTTGTTTCATTTTTTAATGAGGTTGACACAAGACCAGGAACTATCCTCATGACTCTTGTTTCATTTTTTAACGACCATGACACAAGACTAGGAACTATGCTCACAACTCCTTGTTTCATTTTTTAATGAGGTTGACACAAGACCATGAACTATCCTCACAACATCTGTTCATGACCCATAAGAGAACATGGCTCCCAAGAGGTCTTAACTAGACAGAAGAACCACGCTATGGGAGGAATACATGTCATTTGGTACCAAAGACAGATCGAGTTCCAATGCCTCCAATACATAATGTTCAATACCATCTGTGTGATCATCAACAGATATGGAGATGGAATGGGTAGCCACATAATTGACCTGTGGCGGGGAACGTACTGCTTGCAAACAAGAGCCAATAGGGGATGATGGTTGCAAAGGAGGCACCTAGTGACCAATGAAAGACAGTTGATCAATGGTCACAAGGCTCCCTTTGTGCAGAAAACAAACCACATGAAAAAGTGAAGAAATAAGAGCTCCCATGACATAAACATAGTCACGTCCAAGGAGAAGATTGAAATCTAAGGGACCTTGGACTACCATCACATATATATAGACAGTCTTTCCTCCCAAATTAATAGGGAACTTTGGAAGGATCCCTAAGGGTTGACTGGCTCCTCCGTTGAAAGCCAACAGATTCTGGGTGATAGGCACAAGCTGTGGGGAACCCAAAGCTTGCCAAGTAGTAGAAGACATGATGCTAATAGATGAGCCTTCATCTAATATAGTGCCATGTACTACCATATTATAGGCTTTCACTGTGATCTGGAAAGGCACATAAGATGGGAGGCGAAAAGCAGTCAATTGACTCCAATCAAAAGAAATGACAGAACTACTTGGTGGGGGTATCATATGATCACCCCCATGCCCTGCAGAAGAAGGAGAAGGACTCTCCTGAAAAATTGGGATGGGAGGGTCCCTCTTCGATTCATGAGAATCTGAGGAAATGAGAATAACATGAGCTATATGATCACTACTCTCTTTGAGAACAGAGTGTACAACTGAAGGCGGAGCCAAGTCGACACTCTTTTAGACCAATGGTCAGTCGGGAACAGACATAGGAGAGTGATGCTCAGGAAGAGCACGATGGGAAAGAGATGAATTCAAGTCAATCTCTTTACCAAATAGGAGAGTTTTAGAAGAAAGCCTTTTATAACCAATAGGAAGTTGGGGTTGAGGAGCTGCAAGGTTTTCCAAAACTTTGGAAGTTTTATCCATAAGAGGACAAAGGTGAAGAAGATGCTCTCCTTCACATAACCTATAGGGGAATCTAATCTTCCCATTATTATTACCATTGCTAACTGAGGTTGCAAAATCGACATGATCTCCAAAGGTCAATGGGGATGATCGATCCAGATTTTGAGACCATACCTCTAAGACTTTGGGAATGTCGGGACAGTCTCAAAGGAGATGGTCACCCTTACACAGCTTGCAAGAGAATCTGACCTTCCATGGAGGATCGAAAGGTTTTTTGACGATAGGTTCACTTGTAGTAACAACTGCATGGTTGGCCCCTCACTTATATGTATTCTTCTTCTTCTTCTTCTTCTTAGCCTCCTAGTTACTGGATTTCAAACTTTCACTAGGCGAAGTAGAAGAGGAGGGTGAAGAAATAAGGGAATAAGGTGATAAGTCAACCTTAGAATCAACATGATGTGGTTTAGATGAAGGAGATGGCTGGACAAGGGTTGGGACACTCGGGACCACCGAGGTCGAAAATAACTAGATAGATAAACCAATGGTTAACCCAGGGAGGGACAATGTTGCCATATAAGAAGCACTAGCATTTCCAAAAGAAGAAAAGGACTAGGATTCCCATCTGAGGGGAATCCTTGATTGGTATACTCTAGAAACGTTTCCATTTGAAATGGCCCTAAAGAATCACTAAGGAAGATAACTTTAACCAGGAATATTTCGTGGGTAGTTAGTTTTAACACACTAAAACAAAACTTTGCCTTTTCATGTTTTAAGAGTCGAGAAAGGGAAAAAGGTGACTCTAGTGTCTTTCGGTTTGAACGAGCTCGAAAGGACAAGTGATCGATGATATTTTAAATTTAAAGAATCGAAAAGACCAAATTGACTGCTCTGGATGATCTAGGGAAAAGGATTACCAGGTAACCGTGAACTGCAGAATACCTCCCAGCGAATCGAGAAGTACAAGGAGACAATATCCCCAAATGTTGTGTTTAGTGTATCATGTTTACAATGCGGTAGCCTCGGCTTCCTATTGATAAAGGATTGAAACCTAGTGGGGTATCCCTTTATATACACAATGGTATGGGGAGCACAAGTCCATACTAGCATTTTCTAGTGCCAAAACGAACGACAACTACTAGGTTTAAAGACACCGAAACACGTCTCTAACCTAGACCTTCTAAATATAAGCATTAAGTTTCATGCTTCCTTAGGTTAATTCAATAGATCTTAACGGTTGATCTTGAATTAGGTTTCAATTACAAGGCCCTACCGCTATCAACTGAAAAAACTCCTACATGTAGCTATATGAGAAAGGAAATCTTTGTCTTCAATGAAAGTTAAAACTAATTGAGAGATAGAGAACACACAATCAATGCAACAATCCAAGAATAAAATCTTTCACTAATAAATCTCCACAAAGCATTGAATGTTCCTATCAAATGCACTTCAACTAGTCCTTTAATTCATTTCTTTTCGAATACAAATGATGATGCGACTCTAGTCTTCAATGATTCTAGCTAATGTAACATATTGATTCAACAAACTAGAATTATATATTTTTCAATGGAATGATAAAATGAATCTTTCACAAACACTTCAGTGAAATTTTTTCAATACAATCAACATCAATCAAATGGAAGGTGTGAAAAGAGATTTCCTTCCAAACCAATGATGCAACGATTCAATCAACAACAAGACGAGCAATGTAATCTATGCCCAAAAAGAGACACTTAATTAAGAGAAGAACAAAAAAAACTTTTCAAAATTGTTTAATTGAAATCAAAGTGGTAAAAGGACTAAAAAATGAAAATGCATGGAGCATCTAACCAACAACTTGACTTGCAAAGCACACAAATAGCTGAATGGATGATGACCTAGATACCTTAGGGCCACAAACCATCCAAAGACACAAAAAATCAAGTAAAAGAAGGCAAACCAAACAAGCACCCAAACCAAGCCAATGAAGCTTTCCAGTCAAGGAGAACATAGAAAAAACAAGCTAACAGGAAGAAATTAAGAGGGAAAGATACATTGGTTATGATCTAGGAGAAACCCTGATCTTCACCTACAGGAATCGGCATGACTGCCTAACTGAAAGCAAGTGTTGATCGACACGACTGGAGCGAATGACTAACTGACAACAAGCATTGATTGACACGACCAAAGCGACTGCCTAACTGAAAATAAGCACTGATAGGCCTAATCGACGCGATTGTTTGGCCAAAAATAGCGTTGATCGAGGGATTCAAGAAAAAAATAAAAAAAGTTCAAAGGCTAAAAACAAACTTGCCACTACAAATTTTAGGCTCAGAGTAGTAAACCAAACAAAGCAGAGAACACTAAATGGAAATGGTGATACTAGAAAAGTTCACACAAAACCATAAAATGACAATCAATCAAACAGAAGGAGTGGCTCCCCAGTGGAGTCACCAATTTGTGGTGCAGGTAAATTCTCGATGCGGACAAAGACAATTCCTCTAGCCCGAGAGAGCGGGTCTAGCCACAAACAAACAATCTATGGAAAACTTCCTTAAGCTAGAATCAAATAAGAGGGCCTACCTCTTAGAACGTTATTCCGCTTGGTGATGATCCTACATCCTTACTCCAGCTATCTTTCGTTTCCTTCCTTCGAATACCTGAAACAAGCAAACAAAAAACAACAACAAACGTGATAGGATACAAATTGCATTCGGCCTACTTAACAGGTCAAGGAACATTAAGCCATAAAATGTAAGATAACACTTTAATGTAGGAAATCAATCAATAGTTGTATTCATATAAGTTTAGAAAGAGATTACAACCAATACCTTGATGTTGTTGGTCTCCTCCGACGTATCCAGGATTCCCCCACTTCTATTAGCATCTCGTGGATAGCTCCAACAATGGAAGTTTTAAGGCCTCTTCCCTTTAGTCTCAAACCAAACCAAAACACACTATTCTCCCTCAAACATACACTAGAAAGCTACAAGCTATAGATGTCTTGTTGATCATTCAAACCCACTCCAAAAACCTAAGATTGAAACTACATCTAAAAAAACTCGTTCAGCTTGGGAAAGGAGGGGCTTATATAGCTTTGATGGAGGGGAGATTATTCCTCTTATCATGGGAGAGGCATTATCTCTTGGATTTTTTCCATCCTAATAGGGGAAAGGAACCCAAACTGACTTCCTCGGCTCCATCCAACCCAACCATTTACCAGACTTCCGTTATGAAGCTTCTAGACCTAGAAGCTTCGGCCCCATATTTAAAAATCTTTCCAAAAGAGGATCGATGCAACTGAGACAAGGCTCAGTAGCATTGATCGGCACTAGTCCCATTGTTAAACTCTATAGATTTCCATGAGGGATGAACTGGTCATTACGTCGGTCTTGTAAGCTGGGGTAAAAGGAAGATTCTTGGGAAATGATGCAAAGGGGAATTATTCTGCTCATGAAGATGGAAATACTGGGAGTTTCTTCGTGATGGGAAAGAATGTTGGGTTCACTATAGAGGTCCTCTAGGATCGTGGATGGGGAGTATAGGGACAGTGACAAAATGTTGTGTAAAATCACCCAATTGAACCTGTCCAAAATCTCCTTGAACATAATCATGAAAATGTTTCCTATCAGGTGTGGCATGGAATGAGGCCCCTGAATCCACCATCGAGGCATCAATAATATTTTCTAATGAAAGAATCAAAGCATCTTGCAATACATCACCTATCACATTTGCTTCATGATTGTTTTCTTGTTGTGTATCTCCTTCTTTTCCTTCCGAGACTTGCAGTTTTGCTTCAGGTGTCCTTTCTTCCCGCATTTACAACACATTATCCCTGATCTGGGATTGGATCTTCCTTTCCTTGACTTACTGTGATATCCTAGGCTCTTTCCTCTTCCATTTTTCTTCCCCTAGTCTCTGCAGTCAAAGCATTACCTGATGTCTCACCGGAGTTTTTCCGTCGCATTTCCTCGCTAAGGATTGCACCGACAACATCACCAAACTTTACAGTACTAGATTGAGAGGCAGAATTACTAATGGCCATAACTAAACTATTCCAACATTCTGGCAAAGAGCATAGAAATAACAGAGCCCTAACTTCATCATCAAAAGTTACCCCTATAGAACTTAACTGACTGATAACAGTATTAAATTCATTTAAATGATCAGCAATAAATCCACCTTTTGACATCTTCATATTAAATAAACGCTTCATAAGAAGTACCTTATTTGAGGCCAAGGGTTTTCATATAATTTTGTCAATGCCGACAGTAAAACCTCTGTTGTCATTTCCTTCGAAATATTAAAGGCTACCGACACCGCTAGGCACAGCCGTATTGTTCCAAGCGCCTTTCTGTAGAGAATATCCCATTATGTGTCTCTCATACTCGTCGACTTCTTTGTATTTCCTATCAATGGTAGGTACAGATCTTTCTAATACAGATAATATTCCATCTGCATCTTCCACAGCTAGTAGTTTTGGTCATTAAATTTTTCGAGCCTAAACCAACCATCTTCTGCCATTTCTCCCACTCAAACCAACAACCTTTCTCTCCTGCAAGTTTATCAGCCAAATATACCTTCGACTTTGATATCAGTTGTTAGAAAATTATATATTATAGAGCAATGGAACACATAAAATATATTGCAAAAATATAAACACAAAAAACACATAAAACAAGAGAGACAGATATATGTGGTTCCCCCAATTTGGGCTACATCCACGGAGAAACATCTAGTCCTTCCTTTTATATTATCAAGAAAACTAAAGAGATGCAACGTACAACAGATCTGTTGTAATTCCATCTTCTCTCTCACACAATCCCCTCTCTCTTTCTCGGTCAGAATACAAATCTACATAAACGTAATACAATTCCCTCATATATAGCAAGGGGTTTCCTTCTAGGGAAAAAAACCCCAAGTGGTATGATTATCCTCACGAATGCATCTGCGTATACACATATTAGAATTTATGTGAAAAGGGTATCCACCAATCCAAGAAAACTGGGCGTTGTGCTGGTGTTGTGCTGTACAACAACCCCCCATTTCATAAAAAATTTATACAAAATCATAATATGAAATGGATCCCTCTTAAACTTAGATGTGTGAATAAATTGGTATTAACCCATCATTAGAAAACCCTTATCAAAAGGTTTAATGAAAATGATATACTTTAATAACCTTTTGAAAAGAAATAAAGTGTGGCTTTAAAACTATTATAAAACTCTTCGTTATTATGATAAAGCGATCGAAAGATCGCATATCACAATAACAAGGGAAAATATATATAATGACACATCCATTCTCTCCGATCCAAAAAGCATATCACAATCGGATATCGGGAAAGGGAAAATGTCAAAGCAACAATCCAAAAGAGCCTCCCCCATTTCTCTGATGCGATAAAGCTATCGCCATCGGCAATCGACATTAACATTCAACACATGATTAAAAGGCATACTCGAATCTTCTGATGCGAAAAGGCATATCGCAATCGGCGATCGGTAAAATCAGTGGCACGGTAATAAAGCCTAAACCCATTCCCTGATTGTGATGCATTAAATGAGGCGCATAGTTCGAAAACGAATTTAAAAGGTTTGCATGCATTATATCACCTTTCGGTGATCGGCGATATTTTAAACAAATATTAAAGCCTTTCACTTCACGTTATCAATCACTGATTCACTATTTACCTATGATTATCCATCAAAGAAAATCTAAGCCATGCTTCAATGAATCATTTGGCATATAAACGACGTGATGGACATTTAAAACCTCCTTTACCATGATTGACAAGATAAACGGCTAATCAATGAAGCAGTTAAGGGAATATTTTATGTAGATTTGATCTGCGGCAATTTCACTATAATTCATTATCACCTGCTGATCGATGTAATTATTTCATATGAGTATATAGAAGCATTTCTCTGTATCATGTTTTTCTCCTTGCTTGTGCAGAACTCCGCTCAAATAAGAAATTTGAAACATATGTGGAAGAAATCAAAGAAATCTGCAGTCGCAGCTCCTACAGCAGTAGTACATCCAGCCAAGGATCCAGAGCCAAGCAAAAAAGGGTTAATCACAGGCGCTACATGCCTCAGCCTTGGACATACTAGTTGGGAGAGCATTTACAATTTAATTGAAGCAGAGGAGCCTGAGGAAGTATCGGAAGAAGCTACAACCAACTCAACTAACAAATCGGAAACATCCCTCAAGGATTTAGCTTGCTCATATTTACACAGAATAGCAGCATGAGAAAAGATTCTTCCATACACTGACGTAGTGAGATGGGTGGTGGAGGAAATTCCAGTTTCAAACAAAACATTTTGCACAATTGACGGGAGGATTTTTGGCTCCTTTCAGCCTGATGATTTAAGGAAAATGTATCACTTGCCTGAACCTGAAAAGAGGTACAACAAAGCCTTCCTTGAAAATTTTGCAAAAGAAAACGAGACAGAATCGGCCCCAATTAAGCAATGGAGATAGAATCCCGAGAAGCACAAACATGAATCATCAGCTAAGTACTCTATAGAATCATTGTCTTCTCCTTACTATTACGTCGGGGCTATGATGTGTAGAATGGGGGGGTTACGTGACTCTGCTAAATTCACTATCAAAATGGTCCCTTTAATGGAAGCAGCAGTCAATACTTATGTGATGAATTGGGCAAACATAGTGTCTGACAAATTAGCCACAACAATTCTGGAATTTAGATCAAATTCATGCAAAACTACCAAGACCATTCTCCCTTTTTATTACAACGCTTATACTACGGATACTCTTTGTTTTAACTCTGAATATCCGGTACTCGGATGGAGATGGACTCCCCAAGACCCTAAACCAATCCACATTTATCATCAAATGTTATAGAAAGCTCACTACAAAAATCATTTGTACCAAATCTGTAATGGTTTTATGCTGCCTATCTACTATGCTATTTTTGATAAACCTGCCCCTATGATTTATGAGGAAGCAGGGATCGACTTAACTGTTGCAGCAAATTGATTTGAAGAAGACAAATTCACCTATATAAGGCTTTTTGGTAGCCTTACAAAACCCCATGTTCTTCCTCTATATGTGCCCGATAAGCTACTGGCTCGAGAATTGGCCTACCAAATAACAACATAAGGGACATCCAAAACTCTTAGAAACTCTAAGAAACAGGTATGGCCTACATTTCCTCTAAGATGCGGTGTCTACACTCTTCATGATTATAAACACGTAGAAAATGAGGCGGAAAAAATACAAATGCTCAATCTTGCAGCCATCCCCAACAGACAATATGATCCTAGAAAAGTTGCCTATAATGTCCTTGAACAAGCCAAGCTTGCAAAGTTTGATCATGAAAAAGATGAATTTGATGACCTATTTTCTTCAGCAGAGTCATTCAAGTAAAAACATTGGTGTCAAACCTCCTACTATGGAAAAAATCCCCGAGAAAGGAAAAGAGCCAGAACAGAAAGAATAGGAGAAAGAGCAGGAGAAAGAACAGGAAAAGGGCAGTGAACTCATGATTATAGATACTCAAATCGATCCCAAGCTCCCTAAAGAATGGCAATAGTTTGATTCTATTATAAGCAATTCTGAGACTTCACAGGGTTTTAATACCCCTGAAGTGGAAATTGGTCACAAGACAGTGACAAGTACGGTTCCAATTGAAGGAACCAGCGACCTACCTACCAACAAGGATGTAAATATAATTCCTAAGGATCCATCAGATGAAATCGTTTTGCATATAGAAGAAATACCACCATTAGATGTCTTTTACAGTCCTAAACATAGGGTTGTAATAACAAGGCAAAGGAAAAAGAGAAGGCTTGATGAATCTTCCCTTTTACCTGCATAGACAGAGATGGCTAATGTGGTATGGAAAGAACAATTCAATCCCTCCGAAGACCTCACAAAACTCTCTCAATACGTCGGGGCTTATTCGGCAGCCACTATGGATAAAGCATCAGAAGTGAGAAATTGACTCAAAGAAAAATATCAGTTAATTGTTTCATTGGAAACATAGATATCGGAAAAACAGTAAAGAATAGAGCAATTGGAACAGCAGTTAGCAGCGCAACAGTAAGTAAACAACCAACTAAATGAACAATTGCTCAAGGAGAAGTAGAGGATAGACCAAAGCAGTGCAAAAACAAAAGGAACTATCAACAGCATTGCCCAAGCTAAAGACAATGAATGAACATATGAGTAAAACAAAAGATGAGCAAATCGCTCAATTATCACAACAGATAGAGACGTTCAAGAGTTTTCCTCAACCAATAGATTTCAGGTCCGAGGCTCTCTAGATCAATAAAGCATTGATTAAACAATCAAATTTAATATGTCATAATATTTCTCTTGTTGAACCCCTCTGTGAGATTGCTTCATCAATGATTGACAAATCAGTCGATGCCAGATAGAATTTGGAACAGGCCGATGAAACTTTAACCAACTTTCTTGCTTGGCAAGAAACCAGTGAAGGGCAAGCTACGAATCTGCCTAAAATTATAGAATCGCACAAGGAGATTCTTTTTCTAGAATGGCAGTCGCAATTGATGAAGGCAGAAAGGGAAACTTCAAGATGCAGATCAGAAACCGTTAATTTGATTGAGTTAATAAATGATACTCTTTATCTGTCTAATTTGATTTCACAGTGCACTCCAGGTAAATTGTCGTTAGCTAAAGCATTGGAGCAGACATGCAATCAAGAATTGGAAAAGAAGGAAAGGTTAATCGCCGGCATCCAAAGTTTAACTTGGGATACCTTTTGGTTCTTCCTAGTTAAACCATACAATCAAAGAGTAGCACTCGAATGTTTAACTGATGCAATCGGTTACATGATTCCCGAAATTCATGATGCTATGTATTCAGCCCAACTGCATTCTCGTCTAAGTCACCCTCCAGAATTGCAACCAATGCTTGCTATCTGCCAGCACAAGCCAAAGGATGATCGGCCGAAACAATGAATCATGCTGCCGACTGCAAACAGATCTATTTCAAGGAGATCTTCATGATTTGGTTATACCACCTAAGAGCATTTTTATTTCATAAATAGTTAGCTTAGATAGAATTTATAGACCCTTTCATGTCTTTATAAAGGGTCCTAAATTTTTGTATAAAATATGGATCGGGAAGTCACACTATTGTGCTTCTGATATATTTTTATGAAGACTGGGTCTATATTCTGAATTTTAATGAAGAATGCTTTGATGAGATATGCACTATTGCTTTTTGTGAAAGTATTTCTGAGTTAGAAGAAAGAATCTGAATGCGATTGATATTGGAACGGATCTGAATTACATATGGTACTATTATTTATGTCTTTGCTCCATTCTTTCTATGAATCGGCATTTATTTAATCTTGCTATCATTGGATATATGTATGTGTTTTAACAACAGTCTTTATACTTATCACTATTGAATGTCTAAGGAGTGTTATTCTTCCAATCATATTTATGTCAATGATATATGAAGAATAGTGTAATATTGTTTTTAATGATTACTTTGCTCAACTATTTGAATAAAGTAATTATCATGTGAATGAATATCTTTGTTTATCAATGGAGTCATCTATATGCCTATTTGTAAATAAAGATCATCAAAAGTTACACTAGATTGGAAATTCCCCGGGATAGATTAGTTGTTTATTATTTTGCAATTTAGAGTAAATCATCCATCCATTATCATTAGATAATATAAAATCAACCACTCATCCATCCCATTTACCAATAATTGGGAAACTTGTCCCATTATATCCAGTCGGAGCCACCACACCAAACGGAAAATGAACTGCCTTTAAGGCCCAGACCGGGTGGTTTTCCCCAATGTTGATGCAGCGATTTTCGAGGCATCAACATTTTTGGCACTAGAAGGAGGGCATGAACTATGAATGGTGATCCAACCCAAATATACAACCCATTCTGAGAGTAAATCTCCCTCCACCTCGCCTCCGACCTCTCCTTTGCATACTGGAACTCCAGTCTTCAAACAAGAAGAAGAGGAGTCAACTACCACTGCTCAACCCCAACATTCCCCAGAACGATTAACTCCTGAGTCTCCTGAAGTTCAGTCTCTTATCCATAAACTTCAAGGCTTTTCGATATCACCACAGAAATTTGAGGTATCTCAAGGCAGTGAGACTTCGCAATTCATTCCACCTCACCACCTCACAAGACTTCAGAGTGGGAAGCTTGGTATAGAACCTCCAGAGTTCCCTTTACCTAAAAAGAAAAGGGAAATAAAGAAAACTAAAGGATCTGATAGTGAGACTATCTCATCATCATCCATTTCATCTTCTCCAGTGTGAAGTCAGCCATCCACTCCTCCATTACACATTGTTGTTCAACAGGGATCAGGAACTTCAACATCCCAACCTCCTCAAACCTCAATATCATCTCCTTCCCAAACATCTGGAATTTCATCGGTAATATCATCTAGTATTGGTTCAACAATGGCTCAGAATCCATGGAATAATCCTGGTGCAATCACGATGCCTACACCATTACATCCGTTACTAGCACACCCTGAAAAATGGTTACCGAAATTTAATCCAGATGTAGGAATACAAGATGATGAGCATATTAACAATTTCATGCTGGAAGTTAACTTAAAATGAGTGACAAAGGAAGATGTTGTTGTTAGACTCTTCCCTTATACTTTAAAAGGACCAGCTAGGTCTTGGTATTTTTCCTTTCCCTCTGGATCCATTACCAGTTGGAACATTTTTCAAGAGCAGTTCCTGAATAAGTGTGGTGATGACAGATCCCTAGCAACGCTAATCAACGATCTCTCAAATCTTAGGATAGAATCTAAAGAACCTATAAAGGAGTTCAACTCCCGATTTAATAAACTCTTGAATAAGATTCCAACCACTTCTAAACCAAGTGAGCAAATCAGAAGCGAATGGTATATAACAGCCCTACCTTCAAATATAGTTATTTTTGTAGATAGAGATACAAAACCAACTTTAGCTGAAAACATGAAAGAGGCGCTTGCTGTGGAGAAACACATTATTTCTTTAGAAAAGAAGGTTGCCCTTGAAGATATAAAATCCAAAAAAGTTTCTTACAAAGATGATTCAAAGAAGAAAACCCTTAAAGACCCATATGATATGGAGGGTCTCCAAAAAGTTCTCAAGGCTATGTCAAACAAAATGGTAGAAATCAAAAAACAAGTAGTTGAGACTTCAATAAAAAGGTCATTCAGGAATTTTAAGAAACCTAAATCAAAACCACCAAATGCCATATCCAATGCAGATTCAGATCCTGAAGAGGAAGAAGAAGAAGAAACAGTCTTGTCATCTGAAGAACCTGAAGAAGAGGAGACTGTAAAATGCCATGGGATGTGGGACTTTATTTTGCCTAATTTCGATGCAGAAAATGAACAGGAAGCTTTTCCTGTAACTGCCAGGAGTAAGGGTACTCCTGAACCTGTTCAAATAACTCAGAAGAAAAGGAATGCAGGTACTACTACCACCAAAGAAAAGGTTCCCACAAAGAAATCTACAGCGATACCATCCCAAAATCGGCCATCAGTTTCAAATCCACCTCCAACTTCTAAGACATTATTAGTTACTGATTCTATGGACTACAACATTATTGAAGACATGAAGAAGACAAAGGCAAACATCATTATGTTTGAGCTTAGCAAACTCAAGCATCAACAAAAACTCATGCTTAAGGAGTTAAATGTTGTACCTTCTTCTCTTCTTCCCAATGTTGTATTTTCTAAAGTTGCTAATGAGTCAGGTAAACCACCTCCTGGTAGGGTAGAAGCTACTGATGTTGTTTTAATTGGGGATAGATCCAATTCCCATACTCCTCCATTCCTCTTAACCTACGAGATCTATAATAGGAATCTACACAACTGTTTGATTGACTCAGACACTTCCTCTAATATAATGCCAGCTTCAGTTTGTTCTAAACTGAACATTGAACCCCATAAGTGTGCAATTCATATTGTACAATTGGATAGAACTAAGGTCTAGGTTTTAGGAGAAATCAGCTCAGTGACTATCAAGTTATCAGCTGATCCAAGAGTGGTTCAGAGAATTGATATTTTAATCGTTGATATACCTGAATTCTATGGTTTGATTTTGAGTAGAGACTGGTCTAAGAAACTCCATGGTTATATTTCCACCGATTGGTCCCATATGTGGCTACCTTATAAAGGAAAGCCAAATCAGATCAAGATCGATCAGGAGAAACACATGACCCATACTGTTACTGAATTCGAACAAGAAAATCAACCAATAGCATTCAATAACAATCTTTTGGGGAATTACTCATTTGAATCATTCTTTGGCAATTTCACCGCCCAACCATCTCCTTTCTTAGTTAATAACTTCACATATCAAATCGAAAAATTTTCACAAACAGATAGATCAAGATGTGTTAATATTGTTGAGGAAACTATAAATAAAATTGTAGATAATTCTTTATCTTGGTCATTATACTTTGATGGGTCTAAATCTAGTGAAGGTGCAGGAGCAGGATGTATTTTAGTTAGTCATGTGGGAGAAAAGACCATGTTATCATGCAGGTTGGAATTTGAATGGACAAACAATACAACTGAATATGAGGCCTTAATTCAAGGACTCTACAAAGAAATTGGTCTTAAAGTTCAATATTTGAAAGTGTTCGGTGATTCAGAAATTGTTATAAAACAAGTGAGAAATACAATTCATTGCCTTTCTAGTCACCTCAAACACTATCAGTATTTGGTGCAGGAACTCATATCTCAATTTTTAGCATTCAATATTTCTCCCATCCCTAGGTCCCATAATGAAGCAACATATATACTAGCTAATGTTGCTTCCAAGCTCCTTCCATCATAAGATTATAGCCGAGACAGATTTTTAGTAGAGTTAATTTTTTAGACCATCAATTCCTGATAATGTCACCAATTGGCGAGTGCTCAATCATGATGAAGACATTTTAAATTTCTTAACTTCTGACAAGACCTATGATGATCAAATCATTGATGAAAGTGATCATGACCTTCAAATGAAGGAAAAGCAAGAAGAAAACTCAATACCTAAACCAGTGGTCAAGCTTGAATATCTTTATGACATAAAAGACAAGTTTAAACAGGTGACCAATTCAAAGCTCCAGAGTTCTACTTTAAGATTTGAATTGATAAACCTAGGTACTGAGGAAAATCCTCAAAACATCAATTTGGGATTAGGACTTTCTTCAGAAGAAAGAATTGCATTCATTAGATTATTGCTTAAGTATAAACATGTCTTCGCTTGGAAATATGATGATTTGAAAACATACGATACATAGATCATTCAACATACTATTCCAATGCTTTCTGAACAAACACTAGTGCAACAGAAGTTAAGGAAGATTCATCCTAACCTAGAGAGTCAAATAAAGGCTGAACTAAACAAACTCTTAAAGGCTAAGATAATTTTTCCTGTTAGACATTCAAACCGGGTGTCCAATATGGTGCTAGTAAGGAAGAGAAATGGTGACATTAGGATTTGTATCAATTTCAGAAATCTTAACAAAGCAAGCCAAAAGGATAACTTCCCTTTACCTACCATGGAGCAGACACTCCATTCAGTAGCTGGTTCTAAGTTAATGTCTTTTATAGATGGTTTTTCAGGATATAACCAAATTTTGGTCCATCCTGATGACAGACTTAAAACTACCTTTAGAACCAAGTGGGGAACTTATGCCTACCAAAAAATGCCTTTTGGACTTATCAATGCTGGAGATACATTCCAAAGTGCAATGGACATAGCATTCAAAAGATTGATCAATAAATTAGTAGTTTTCTATTTAGATGATATCACTGTATTTTCCAAGAAGAGATCAAATCATTTACATGATTTGAAACAAATCTTTGAACACTGTAGAAGGTATGGTATCTCACTCAATCCAAAGAAGTCCTTTTTTTCTCTTAATCAAGGAAAGCTCTTGGGCTTCATTGTTTCAAAGGATGGCATTTATATTTATCCAAATAGAATTAAAGAGATTTCTGATATTCCATTCCCTCATAATAATAAAATCCATGCAGTCATTTTTAGGTCAAATTAACTTTGTAAAAAGATTTGTCCCAGGTTTTTCCCATATTGTTTTACCATTGCAAACTATGATCAAGAAAAATTCGATGTTTAAATGGGGGCCTGCAGAAAAAGAGGCATTTGATTCCATCAAACAATCAATCATAAATGCCCCTACTTTAAGCACTCCCAATTTTTCAAATCATTTCGTGCTATATACCCTTGCATCTAATTCATCTTATGCAACAGTGTTGACACAAATTAATGATCAAAACTTGGAAGCACCAATCTCATTTTACAGCTCAGATCTTCAAGGTGCTGAACTTAATTACTCGGAAGTTGAAAAACAGGCCTTTGCTATGTAAAAAGCCATTAAACACTACAAACCCTTTCTCTTAAAATCTCACACAAAAGTTATAGTTCTTTTTCAGCAATAAGACAATTACTAGTTCAAAGGGAATTAGGGGAAAAGAGAGAAAATTGGGTCATAGCATTACAAGAATATGACTTAGAAATCAAACCAACAAAGATTGTCAAAGGCCAAGGTTTTTTCAGGTTGTTAGCAGGAGCATCCAATATTCAGGAACCTGAAGGTACAAAAGCCACTGAAGAAATCAATCAGAGAAGTATCACAGATCCTGAATCTCAATATGCAAATTTGATTTTCTATTTAAAAATGGATACACTCCTTCTAATCTTTCCTATAAAACAAATGTGCCATAAGATTGAAAGCAAAAAACTTCATAATTGTAGATGATGTATTGTTTAGGTGAAATTATGATTCAATTTTATTAATATGCTTAGAAAAAACTGAAGCGCAAAAGGTTTTGCAGGAGCTACATGATGGACCAGCGAGAGGACATTTTGGAGCTGATACAACAGCTCACAAAATCATTCATGCTGGATATTATTGGCCTACCCTGTTCAGAAATACTCATGAATATGTATGGAAATGCCAAAGTTGTCAAACCACCAGTGGAAGACAAAGGAAGCCAGCTTTCCCTTTGCAACCAGTTAACATTGAACAACCTTTTGAACAATGGGGATTGGACATCATTGGGGAAATCACTTCACATTCATCCAAACAACATAGGTATATCCTTACAGCTACTGATTACTTCACTAAGTGGGTTGAAGCAATTCCTTTGAAGGCAGCAAACTTTGAAGCAATTGTTGAATTCATAGATCAGTGCATTATTACCGGGTTTGGTGTCCCAAACGCTCTTATTTTTTATAATGCATCTTGTTTCTCTGGAAATCCTATATTTGAGTTTGCTATCAAAAGGGGATTTAAATTGAAATATTCTACAAACTACTACCTTCAGGGTAATGGTTTAGCAGAATCCACCAATAAAAATCTTATCAAAATCATTAAGAGAACTATTGAGCAGAATCATAAAAACTGGCATAAATCTTTGATATTTGCACTATGGGCTGACCAAATAACACAGAAGGCCTCCATAGGCACTTCTCCATTTAATCTAGTGTATGGAAAAGAAGCTTTTATACCAACATACTTAATACTTCCATCACTAGCTTTAGTGCAGTTTATTGAAGAAAGACCCTCATCTTCTATTCAACTAAGACATGATCAAATCTTGAAATTAGAAGAGTAAAGAGAGAAAGCTCAAATTATACATGCAAAACATCAGCAGATTATTAAGTCATCTTTCCATGCAACTTCAACCGGTTCAAAACACTTACAAGTCGGTGATCTAGTTTTGAAGTGGGACAAAGCCCATGAGGATAAAGGAAAACATACTAAGTTTCAGAAAATGTGGCTTGGACCATTTCAAGTCAGCAAGAACATTGGCCCTTCTACATTCATATTGCAAGATCCATCAGGAAAGAGAGATTCTCTTCCTGTTAACGGCCTTATCTTGAAAAAATTCTTCAATTGAGGAGGTAACCCTTCTCCCTTTGTAAATATTCAATTTTCAGCAAAATTTGTGTGTATAACTTATTTTGTTTAAAAATATTAGGAAAATAAAGTTGTAAAAAGCCTCCCATTGGTTTTTTCTATATTGAAAAGGTTACTCAAAAGAAAATAGTTTTGATATTTACTTTTAAGAAATGGAAGCTTTAAATAAAAAAGAAATTCTAAGAAAGTAGATATATTTAGATTCTGAAAACCCCATTTTATTTTTGTGAAATCTTCTCAAAACTTAGAAGTAATATAAATCATTTTAATGTTTTAAAGGGCCTGAAAACAGTTATCAATACAAAACAGAGACTGATTCAATCTTAGCATCTTCAACTCTCACCCTGTCATCCATATTCTCTTAAGGAGAAAATTGTTCATCTCATTCATCAAAGTTTATAATTACTCAGAGTGTAATTCTAAAATATATTTGATATAAAAGATAAGAGGTCCTATCACAAGCCTGCTTACCATGATCATAGGGGAATAGTTCAACTGACATTACCAACACTGCATACCAAAACAAGGTAATCGCTTATAATTATAAGACAAGGGGTCTCATCACGAGCAGCTTGTTCAGTTAAATTACAACTAGTGAATGGCATTGTCAACAACTGGCCACCAAACTAGGACAATGGCTTTTTATCTTACAAAATAAGGAAAAAAGAGAAAAGTAATACAAAAAATATGGAAACATATCTTTTGGATTCATTCTTTTTAATTATACTCTGAAATGGATGGAATAGTGAATGATCAAATGGTTAAAAGTTAACCCTGTCGAGACTATAGACGTTTGTTGGCAGCAAAGGCTCTACCTATGACAAAGGAGTCATTATAAAGGCTAAGTTGGAAAAGTCTTTTGTTTTATCTTTATCAACCAATTAAGGCTGATTTAAAACTTAGAATGTATTTAATTTTAGAAAGGAGAAGAAAATATCAAAAATAGATAAACATTACTTTTAGAATCTATGTTTATCTAGTTATATTAGATTTTCTTTATCAGGTAAGGTTTTCAGATTAAGAAAGTTTAAGTATTTTAATTAATTTCTCAGAGATAACTATTTCTCCCAGTGAATCGCCAATTGTTGTGTTGTACAACAACCCCCCATTTCATAAATTTTTTTATACAAAATCATAATATGAAATCGGTCCCTCTTAAACTTAGATGTATGAATAAATTGGTATTAACCCATCATTAGAAAACCCTTATCAAAAGGTTTAATGAAAATGATATACTTTAAGAACCTTTTGAAAAGAAATAAAGTGCGGCTTTAAAACTATTATAAAACTCTTCGTTATTGCGATAAAGCGATCGAAAGATCGCATATCGCAATAACAAGGGAAAATATATATAATGACACATCAATTCTCTCCGATCCGAAAGCATAGCGCAATCGGATATCGAGAAAGGGAAAATGTCAAAGCAAAAATCCAAAAGAGCCTCCCCATTTCTCCGATGCGATAAAGCTATCGCCATCGGCAATCGGCAATAACACTCAACACATGATTAAAAAGCATACTCGAATCCTCCGATGCGAAGAGGCATATCGCAATCGGCGATCGGCGAAATCATAGTGGCACGGTAATAAAGCCTAAACCCATTCCCCGATTGTGATGCATTAAATGAGGCGCATAGTTCAAAAATGAATTTAAAAGGTTTGCATGCATTATATCACCTTTCGGTGATCGGGGATATTTTAAACAAATATTAAAGCCTTTCACTTCACGTTATCAATCGTCGATTCACGATTTACCTCTGATTATCCATCAAAGAAAATCTAAGCCATGCTTCAATGAATCATTTGGCATATAAACGATGTGATGGACATTTAAAACCTCCTTTACCATGATTGATAGGATAAACGGCTAACCAATGAAGCAGTTAAGAGAAGATTTTTCTGTAGATTTGATCCACGGCAATTTCACTATAATTGATTATCACCTGTTGATTGACATAATTCTTTCATATCAGTCTATAGAAGCATTACTCTATATCACATTTTTCTCCTCGCTTGTGCATAACTCCGCTCAAATAAGAAATTTGAAACATATGGGGAAGAAATCAAAAAAATCTGCAGCCGTGGCTCCTACACTAGTAGTGCAGCTAGCCAAGGATCCAGAGCCAAGCAAAAAAGGGTTAATCTCAGACACTACATGCCTCGGCCTTGGAAATACTAGTTGGGAGAGCATTTACAATTTAATTGAAGCAAAGGAACCTGAGGAAGTATCGAAAGAAGCTACAACCGACTCAACTAACAAATCGGAAGCATCCCTCAAGGATTTAGCTTGCTCATATTTACACAGAATAGCAGCATGAGAAAAGATTCTTCCATACACTAACGTAGTGAGATGGGTGGTGGAGGAAATTCCAGTTTCAAACAGAACATTTTGCACAATTGACGGGAGCATTTTTGGCTCCTTTCAGCTTGACGATTTAAGGAAAATGTATCACTTGCCTGAACCTGAAAATAGGTACAACAAAGCCTTCCTTGAAAATTTTGCAAAAGAAAACGAGACAGAATCGGCCCCAATTAAGCAGTGGAGACAGAATCCCGAGAAGCACAAACATGAATCATCAGGTAAGTACTGTGTAGAATCATTGTCTTCTACTTACTGTTACGCCAAGGCTATGATGTGTAGAATGTGGGGGTTACATGACTCTGCTAAATTCACTATCGAAATGGTCCCTTTAATGGAAGCAGAAGTCAATAGTTATGTGATGAATTGGGCAAACATATTGTCCAACAAATTAGCCACAACAATTCTGGAATTTAGATCAAATTCATGCAAAACTACCAGGACCATTCCCCCTTTTTATTATAGTGCTTATATTATGGATACTCTCTATTTTAACTCTGAATATCCGGTACTCGGACGGAGATGGACTCCCCAGGACCCTAAAACAATCCACATTTATCATCAGATGTTATAGAAATCTCACTACAAAGATCATTTGTACCAAATCTGTAATGGTTTTATGCTGCCTATCTACTATGCTATTTTTGATAAACCTGCCCCTAGGATTTTTGAGGAAGCAGGGATCGACTTAACTGTTGTAGCAAATTAGTTCAAAGAAGACAAATTCACCTATATAAGGCTTTTTGGTAGCCTTACAAAACCCCATTTTCTTCCTCTGTATGTGCCCGATAAGTTGTTAACTCAGGAATTGGCCTACCAAATAACAATAAAAGGGACATCCAAAACTCTTAGAAACTCTAAGAAACAGGTATGGCCTACATTTCCTCTAAGATGCAGTGTCTACACTCTTCATTATTACAAACAAGAAGAAAAGGAGGCAGAAAAAATACAAATGCTCAATCTTGCAACCATCCCCAACAGACAATATGATCCTAGAAAAGTCGCCTATAATGTTCTTGAACAAGCCAAGCTTGCAAAGTTTGATCATGAAAAAGATGAATTTGATGACCTATTTTCTTCAGCAGAGTCATTATTTCAGGTAAAAACATTGGCCATGATCAAATATAAGGATGAAGGGCTGGAAGTGTTCAATAGGCTCAGAGAACAGAAGTTGTAAACTCTGCCTCTAGACTTACTAGCTACCACCCCAGCAATCTAGTCAAGCAAGCCTGAATAGCAAACTGGTGTCAAACCTCCTACTACGGAAAAAATTCCCAAGAAAGGAAAAGAGCCAGAACAGAAAGAACAAGAGAAAGAGCAGGAGAAAGAATAGGAAAAGGGCAATGAACACATGATTACAGATACTCAAATCGATCCCAAGATCCTTAAAGAATGGTAACAGTTTGATTATATTATAAGCAATCCGGAGACTTCACAAGGTTTTAATACCCTTGAAGTGGCAATTGGTCACAAGACAGCAACAAGTACTATTCCAATTGAAGGAACCAACGGCCTACCTACTAGCAAGGATGTAGAGATAATTCCTAAGGATCCATCGAATGAAATCGTTTTGCAGATAGAAGAAATACCACCATTAGATGTCTTTTACAGTCCTAAACATAGGGTTGTAATAAAAAGGCAAAGGAAAAAGAGAAGGCTTGATCAATCTTCCATTTTACCTGCAGAGACAGAGATGGCTAATGTGGTATGGAAAGAACAATTCAATCCCTTCGAAGACCTCACAAAACTCTCTCAATACGTCAGGGCTTATTCGACAGCCACTATGGATAAAGCATCAGAAGTGAACAATTTACTCAAAGAAAAAGATCAGTTAATTGTTTCATTGGAAACATAGATATCGGAAAAATAGCAAAGAATAGAGCAATTGGAACAACAGTTAGCAGCACAGTAGCAAGTAAACAACCAACTAAATGAACAATTTCTCAAGGAGAAGCAGAGGATAGACCAAAGCGTAGTGCAGAAACAAAAGGAACTATCAACATTGTTGGCCAAGTTGAAGAGAATGAATGAACAGATGAGTAAAACAAAAGATGAGCAAATTTCTCAATTATCACAACAGATAGAGAAGTTCAAGATTTTTCCTCAACCAGCAGAGTTCAGGTCCGAGGCTCTCTAGATAAATAAAGCATTGATTAAATAGTTAAATTTACTATGTCATAATATTTCTCTTGTTGAACCCCTCTGTGAGATTTCTTCATCAATTATCGACAAATCAGTCGATGCTAGACAGAATTTGGAATAGGCCGATGAAACTTTAACCAACTTTCTTGCTTGGCAAGAAACTAGTGAAGGGCAAGCTGCGAATCTGCCTAAAATTCTAGAATTGCAGGAGATTCTTCTTCTAGAATGGCAGTCGCAATTGATGAACGAAGAAATGGAAACTTCAAGATGCAGATCAGCAACTAGTAATTTGATTAAGTTAATCAATGATACTCTTTATCTGTCTAATTTGATTTCACAGTGCACTCCAGGTAAATTGTCGTCAGCCAAAGCATTGGAACAGACATGCAATCAAGAATTGGAAAAGAAGGAAAGGTTAATCACCGACATCCAAAGTTTAACTTGGGATACCTTTTGGTTCTTCCTAGTTAAACCATACAGTCAAAAAGCAGCACTCAAATGTTTAACCGATGCAATCAGTTACATGATTCCCGAAATTCATGATGCTATGTATTCATCCCAACTGCATTCTCGTCTGATTCCCCCTCAAGAATTGCAACCAATGCTTGCTAACTACCAGCTCAAGCCAAAGGATGATCGGACGAAACAGTGAATCATGCTGCCAACTACAAACAGATCTATTTCAAGGAGATCTTCATGATTTTGTTATACCACCTAATAGCATTTTTATTTCATAATTAGTTAGCTTAGATAGTATTTATAGACCCTTTCATGTCTTTAGAAAGGGTCCTAAATTTTTGTATAAAACTTGGATTGAGAAGTCACACTATTGTGCTTCTGATATATTTTTTATGAAGACTGGGCCTATATTCTGAATTTTAATGAAGAATGCTTTGATGAGATATGCACTATTGCTTTTTGTGAAAGTATTTCTGAGTTAGAAGACAGAATCTGAATGTGATCGATATTGAAACGGATCCGAATTACATATGGTACTATTATCTATGTCTTTGCTCCATTCTTTCATATGAATCGGCATTTATTTAATCTTGCTATCATTGGATATATGTATGTGTTTTAACAGCAGTCTTTATACTTATCACTATTGAATGTCTAAGGAGTGTTATTCTTTCAATCATATTTATGTCAATGATATATGAAGAATAGTGTAATATTGTTTTTAATGATTACTTTGTTTAACTATTTGAACAAAGTAATTATCATGCGAATGAATATCTTTGTTTATCAATGGAGTCATCTATATGCCTATTTGTAAATAAAGATCATCAAAAGTTACACTAGATTGGAAATTCCCCAGGATAGATTAGTTATTTATTATTTTTCAATTTAGAGTAAATCATCCATCCATTATCATTAGATAATATAAAATCAACCACTCATCCATCCCATTTACCAATCATTAGGAAACTGGTCCCATTATATCCAGTCGGAGCCACCACACCAAACGGAAAAGGAGCTGCCTTTAAGGTCCGAACTGGGTGGTTTTCCCCAATTTTGATGCAGCGATTTTTGAGGCATGAACAGCTGGACAATCTGTTTCCTTTCCCTTGCTGTCAAGTGCCTGGGCAGCTTTCCTACTGCCAGATATTTTGCTACATCTTCATACCATGGCGTCTTGACTGCTATACCAAACAAATGTTCATCTGGAAATTGGTCATCCACTACCAATGGATCATTTATCTTCGGAACTTGTCAGCAACTGGGTTTTCCTTCCCCAGACAATATTTGATGGTGATATCAAACTCCTGCAAAAGCAACAACCAACGAGTCACTCAACCATTTTTGATAGGTTTGTTAGCTAAGTCCCTAATGGCGGAATGATCAATATACATAAAAACTTGGTAGCGAGTTATATAATGTCTAAATTTGTTTATGGCATAAATGACAACTAAGAATTCATTTTATGTTACTATATGATTAAGTTTAGTAGTAGTAAGATTTTTGTTGATATAATATATAGCATAAGGTTTTATGTCCTCCTCTTGGCCAAGGACAACATCTATTGTTGCATCTGATGTGTCCATGGAGATGTAAAAGGGCAGCTCCCAGTTAGGTCCACGTAATACTGGTGTCGTCAAAACTAGTTTCTTTATATCTGTAAAAGTTGTGTCACATTTGTCAAACCATTTAAAGTCAACATTTCTAGTTAAGGCATATAAAGGCACAGCAATTTGTGATTTTTTTTTTTTATAAACCTGCGATAATAGCCTGCATATCCAAGGAAGCTATGTACCTCCATCTGAGTACAAGGTGTAGGTAGTAAAAGAATTACCTGTATCTTTGCTAGATCTACCTGTATCTCTGCTGCAGAAATGTAATGTCTCAGGATTACGCCTTCTGTCATCATCATGTGACACTTTACATTGCTTAAACACATCCTATTAGTGATGCATCGTTCCAAAACCTTCTCTAACATTTGTAGCGCTTGATCAAAGTCATCCTCATATGGGGTAAATTCATCCATGTAAACTTCAAGTCCTTCATTTATCAAATCAGAAAAGATGTTGAGTATAGCTCTTTGAAACGTAGCCAGGGCATTGCATAAACCAAATGGTAATACTCTATAAGAGAATGTACCCCGCATACAGGAGAAGTTTGTTTTATCTTAGTCTTCAGGAGTGATTTGTATTTGATTGTAGTTGCTGAAGCTGTTTAGAAAGGAAAAGAACTGCTTCCCTGCCAAAGTATCAAGGACTTGATTAATAAATGGAAGAGGGAAGTGATATTTCTATGTTGCTTTATTCAATTCCCGATAATCCACATAGATATGCCACTTCCCATTTTTCTTAGGGACAACTACCAATGGAGAGACCTGTTTTCTATCCAAAATGGGATAAATGAAATTCACATCCAACAACTTCTGTAGCTCTTCTTTTACAATGTCCTTGAGATGCGGATTCAATCTCCGCTGAGGCTGTCGGATAGGACAAACATCCTTTTCGGTGTAGATATGATGTGTACATAGTTGTGGGTATATGCCCTTCATGTCAGGATAGTCCCAGGCAAAATCCCCTTTATATTTTTGCAGGACATGAATGAGTTCGTGTTGGTCATTTTCCAGGCTATCATTAATGTTTAAAACCTTTCCTGGTTCAATTTCAACATGCTTGCTGTTATGAACAGTAATTGTCTGGATATGTTGATTATCAATATCTTTCAATGGATCTTCCAAGGCTTCATCATCAAGAATTTCCTTTAACATTTGGCATTTTACATTGTTCACAATAGCTGGCTAATTGATAAAGTTGTTGATAACATCATCTTCATCCTGATCCTTGAATTCAAGTGCCTTGCTACTGTAAGTGTTGAACGAATTCTTTCTTCCATGTATGCGGGTGATTGTTTACATATTTTTACAATGGGCAGACTTGGTTTGGCAGGAGGATATAAAATAAGATTTTTTACAACATCCCCTTTAGCAATGGTCATGCTTCCCTCTCGACAGCCTATGTAAGCATCGACTGTTGCCAGCCAAGGTCGGCCCAAAATCAGAGGGTGCCCATCCAATCAAATCTTCGAGTTTATAACGAGAAAATCCACTGGATACTCCCATGAATGAACACAAACCGTAATATCCTATAAAGTTCCCTCTGGCCTTACCACCGAACGATCAACAAGTTCTAGCAGGGTGGTGCTTGGTTCCAGAGCTGTAATACCGAGTGTATGACAGGTTTCTGTTGTTAAGATGTTAATGGTTGCACCCAGATCAACTAGTGTGTTTGGAAAGGAGAAACCACATATTTGAACTGTAATTATGGGATTCCCCGGATCTTCATACTTTACCGGAGTTTACCCTCCCAAGAGTAAATCAGATAAGGTCCCTACAACATGAATGGTGGGTGAAGTTTTTTCTTTCCTCACAGGCTTCTTTACACATAGCTCTTTAATCATTTTAACATAAATAGGAATATCTTGGATAGCCTGGAGGAGAGGAATTTTAATATAAAGATTTTTTAGTTCCCCTACAAGATCAAAATCTGGATAAACAATTGGTTTAGGTATTGTTAACGTTTCGGGGAACACGGGGGAACTAACTATGAGTTTCTCAGGATCTTTATGTTGATCGTTATCTTCTCCTTGTTTTATTTATGTGTCAATTACAATTGATGGTATATGTACAGGTGTGTTTTCCAACTCAATTGATGGCTGGTCTTTTTTTTCCTTAGGGGTGAGGATACATCCTAAACTTAATCTAAGTTTTTTACATTCTTTTTGTTCAATATCATAGTATGAGCTTTCGACAATTTGCACCTGCTGAACCGATATGTTATTGGGATTCGGATTCGGTTGAGCTGGCAATTGAGGACACATAAGGGGTTGAGGATTTTATTGTAATGGATATGGGGTTGATAATGTATGTTGAGGTTGAGGACTTGTCCCCGTAGGTGTATTGGATATCCCCAAAGGTTGTTGCCAATTCGGAGACCAGTTTGGATTTTGAGAAGTGGAGGCAAGCCATTGGGATGGATATGGATTACCTTTCCAAACAGGAGTAAAAGGAGAATTTCGCTAGCCATTACTCGGAAAGGACTGAGTTGGCCAAGGTGTCATAGGGAATGGTTGCGATTGTCAATTCGAGTAGGGTGACTGACCTAGCCATGCTGCCCCAAGGTTCTATTGCTGATTAAATGGTGAAGAAGGAAAGAACTGAGATGTGTCTTGTGACATACCTATAGGTTTGGCCTGCCACTGTCGACGTTGGTTGATTAAGTATACTCGCTCTGTCTCTTCTTCTCCTTCTTTGAAAACTGATTTTAGTCATGGAAGTGACGAACAGTGTTTAGTTTTGTGACCCTTGGTGTAGATGGTGCATGTCTAGACCATGTCCAATGGACACTCCCATTGGTTGTGCTTCTTCCAACAGCGTGGCTAGAAAATGACCAAATTCTATTCTGCTAAGGCTCGTTTCTATTTAGCTTGCAGAACGTCTAGATGCATTGTGAGGATGCCTAGGATGTCCATCTTTAAATATTCCAGGAGGTTACCGATTTCCATTCTTGTTACGCCCCCACTGTGTTGTTTTCTTCCTATGGTTATAGGATCTTGGCTTCCTAACCTTGTTTGTGTGCTCCCTCGCGAACACCTGATACACAAGCAAACGATTTCATCATAATCTTCTTGAGAAATATCTCCTTTCCCCATCAAATTTAGAGTTTATATCCACTCTTCTTTCATTCACTTAATTAAGATAGCTCTCAAGACTTATTTCGGTAAAGTGGTGTGAGGGGATCTTTGCAAATTATAGTGAAATCGTTCAACATATTCTTCTATATTTTCATTATCCTTTGCAGTCATCTTAAATATTTCATCTTTTAATTCCCTAGTCTTGGAAAAGTCTTGGTATCTTGTGAGGAAAGAAGTTTTCATGTCATCCCAATAGTTAATAGTATGTCCACCTAGACCCATGAACCACCTCAAAGCGGCACCTTTTAGAGTAGAAGGGAAAAATTTTAGTTTTTGAGGGTCGGTGGTATAGTCATATCCTCTGTAGTGGACATCAAACTCGAATAAGAAGGTATCCAAATCCTCTGTGATCATCCCATGAAAAGTTGGGATGCTTTGCAAGGGAATGGCTTTCATCAGCGAATTGGCCACTTGGTCGACTATGGGGTATTCCAATGTCATCATTTGGTCAAAAATGTGCCAATATCCTTCAGGGATTTTATGGGGTGCTATTTGAGTAAGTGGAGGATTCACAATCCGAGTTGGTTTTGCAAAACTGCCTAGATCTGGGATCATAGGAGATCCTTGTTCAGATAGTTGAGGTCTTACCTTAGCAGTGCCACTAGTTTCACCCTCTACTTCTCTTAAATTACACGATTTTCCCTCTTATAGAGGATAAGAATGTAAATTTGTTGTAACGTGAAACTTTGTTCAGATCCTCCAATTAGGTTATGAATCTCAGCGTAGGCTGCATATGGTGACCTTGTTGCCTAAGGGATTATAATAGGGATTTTTCCAGAGACAGTCTAGAATCCTACTGATGCTTGAGAATTTTCTTTTCTTACGATTTTTCTATAAAAGTTGTTCTCCCAATGCTCATTGATCCCTTCGGTTTTGTAGATTTAGGTGGGGGGTTCATGATCATTTTCTATCTTTTTATTCCTAGTCATTCATAAAAAAAACTATTCCTATTTAACCTCTATGCTTTCGCTAAAAAGTGGGCTTATGAGCAAGCACTTTACTTGCTGGTCATGTAGGTTCTTAACTCTCGTCTTTAAAACCCAAATATCTTAAGTAAGATAAAAGGAAATCACTTTGAAACACTCTCCCCGGCAACAGCACCAAAATGTTGGTGCACTAAGATATCTTATTACAAGCAATCTTAATGCCTACATTAATTATCAACCTATTGCAAGTCTTTTTATTTCAAGAGTGTTAGAACTATATATGCAGTGAATTCAGAGGTCAATTTATGTTGGAATCATTGCAATTGATAATGTCTAATTCTCTAAATTCAATCCAAACACTTCTGAAAGGAATTCATAACACACTTTCAAATATACTTAATCTATTCTCTAAGCAACAGAATCAGGATAAAAATAGAAAGAATCACACTGGACAATCTAACTGGTATTGAAACTAACTCATTTAACATGTAGGAAGGCTATGACAATTGAACAACAAATAATCATATAAGCATCTCATGAAACGCAATCACTCTAGCTTTAAAATCTATGATAGTGTTACCTTAGAATGTACAACAATCTAGAATTAACATAACCAATTTAATAAATAGCATGACGCATATATAATCACATAGCTAAATCTAAAATCTTGACTGAACAACAAACACAAATCAGAATCATCAATCCTCACAGTAATCAAAATGATACTAACTTTGCAAACTAACAATAATAAACAGTCAAGAATAAATAGAATGATTATAACACAATTGAAGTAGTAGATCTTGTATTGACTGGGCCCAAAGTCTCTATAAGTCCCCACCATTAGATATTCAGAATACGATTATGAATTAAACGTAGTCTTCTACATTAAAATCAATAACAGAGTTACAACATCACCAAGATGAAAGTATTATATGTCCAAGAAGAATAGTTACAACCTACAAATTCCTAAACTAGTTGTTCAGTTCGCCTTACGACTTTATATAACATTTGGAAAAGTAAATACATAGAAGTGAATCCTCAAGATCAAGGGATCCTGAGGATTTCGCAACACTCGATCTGATTTCATCATAAAATAACATTGCTCCTACTGGTCTTCCACTGTATTCCATGCTCAAGACATTGTCGTCTAATCCGCGTCCGTACATAAAAATATAGTGAAAGTTAGTTTATATGCCCAGATTTATATAATTTGTTACTAATCGATTTTACCTAGCTTCTGTTGTCATTTCCTCTATTTTTAACCATAAAACGAAAATAAGCATGTGAAGGCAAATGCTTAATTAGGCTATTTACGAGGAGAAAATATATCTTTTCCTCGGCCCAACACCCTCCTCCCACATCCACCCAAGTAAGCGTGCCAACTGGGATAAACATGAGACGATAGGCTACTATGATCTGATTTTCAAACTCCTAGGTAACCTTAAGAAAGTGGAATCGATGGAACATCACACACAATCATCCAACATCATCAACAAAACCCTAAGGAGACAAGTCAACCACTAAGATAGCATATCCCTGGGTCCCATTGTTGTTCTAGACCTCTGAGTCCATAGTCACTCTCATGCTATGGGCAAGGGAGTGACCACAGACCTAAAGTCACTCTCATAGGCCTTCCTGCCAGTGACTATGGAATAAATTTGTCAGTTCTGTGCCAGTGACCCCGATTTAAGCCACTTTTTCAAACCCAAAGCCTAAGCCACTGCCCTGAATGGAATGAAAGCTCATAGTCAAGTAAAGTACAGGGAAACAATGATGCAAAAGTAAATAGTTGATAAAGACCTCAACCATACCCCTACTAGCCATGATAGGCATTTCATCAAACATATTGTCAACATGTAACCTACACGTGTAAACAACATAATTAAGTGTAGGGATCTCATACTTATATGAGAATCGCTATGAACCATTGTTTCCTCATGCCATTTGTTTTCTTATCACTTATTAGGTCATAGATACCATATCCATTCAATTATAAGTAAAAACATGTTGAGAGCCATACATAGATACTTTCACAAAATGTAAATATAACCAACATAGTAGGAACAAAAATACTATAAACATATCAGCCATCAAAATCCATATATGCATCAGTATATTTTCACATGAAAATCAAGGGAATGAATTTCTCATTAATCAATGCAATGAACCAACCAGAGATGGGACTACGATGTTCCACCCGGCCATAGAATGGCTGAGCCAAATCTCTCTTTAGCCATTGACCCTCATGCCATATTCCAAGCATGAATGTGGGACTCAAATCAAAAGAACACAACTAGGGCATACCAAGGCTAAACCACCTCACCCTCATCAATAGAAACCGGGCTTTACCGTAATCCATCCTGGGTCACTAGGCCAACACAATGAACACATCATAATAGGCTTTACTGTGGTCTCCACCCGATCACTAGGCAAAATTATTGGGCTAATTTATTCGATGAGGTTTATAAATTTCAAATGGAATACAAATAAATTAAATATAAATAATTTTATAAGAAATTCAAAAAGATTTCTAATTGAAAAAAAACAAACAAACAAACAAATTGCTTCATGCTTAAAAAAAAAAATCCAAGTTGCTTGGAATGTTATGTCTAAATGTCTTTGACAAAGAGGGAGAGACCAATAAAAGCTAAGTTAGACTTTACAAAGAAGGAAACCAATGGTAATTAAGTTAGTTTTGGAAGGATGTTGGGATTCTTATTGTTAATTTACTAATACAACCACATTAAAATTATTAATGTGGTTGATATAATCCAAGGTTTCATAAATATAACAAAAAATTCATTGCAACAAAAAAACTATTGCAACACTAAAAATGTTTTACCAATGCACACATTTACCTTATTAACCGTGTATAAAAATGTGATGACTCAACTTTAACTTAACTTATATAGAAAAAATTAACAAAGTGAATCAGATAATAGACTCCAGCCATAGAGTCGACTAAACATTTATTGAATTTGTTGCAACAAATTCTCCAATGACCCAACTCTCTTATTTATTCCTTCGACAAAGCCCAACCCCAAAAACATACTAATGACCCAATTTTATTCCTTCAAGGTGGTCCTTGATGTACCCGTCCAAGTGCGAACTAAGACAAGCCCATTCGCAGATAATTTAATTAATAATTAACAGATGAGTTATAGATATTTAAATAACCTTGATATTTTTAATAGTAATCTCATATATAATTAATAATATATAGATATATATATAATTATAACTCAATTATATTATTATAATTTAATTTGTTAATTTGCTACATTATGTAAATTAATATTTATTTATATTTATATAAATAGTATATTCATAAATACATAAATTAATAGGATGCATGTTAATTCTCTTTCCCTCCCAACATAACTTAATATATTTTTCTTCATAATGAGAAGACATAGTTGGTGACCAGTATAAGATAATGTGAAGAATTCTTATAATGATGGTGTGTTGCAAATTTTTGTGGAAAATGGGAGAGCGGATATTGTTATGCATATACCAGATTGGATTGTATTGAGCGTTTAATTGATTCAATTTAATATAAATTAATTAAATAGTCAATAGGATTTTGTATAGATATAATAATATTTATTTTTTATTTAGATGGGTTATATTTGTATAATAATGTCTATTTTCTCATTTTTCTATATAAGCAACATTTATGATGAATGAATGGTTCACCTAGGACCTGGCGGAGTAAGAGGTTTTTACAGACAAATGTTGCATGACACAGGTGTGGGGCCGGCATGTGGAAGATGGGTCAAGCATGGGTTGGGCGCCATGGTAAATGTGCTCTTTTCGAGGCAAGTTTTCATTTGATTTTTGTTTATCTCCTTATTTCATTCTCTATTGTCCGATAGTTTTTTGTTGTTTAGATGACCTAAGGCATCACTGGTCTTCCCTAGCTTACCATCTCCTAACTTTTGTTGGTTACATTCTCTTCGTATTTTTCATCCTGGGCCGCTCTTTTCCTTGGGAGGTTTAGGTCACCTGGGTTAGTAGAGTGCGAGGGTTCCCGTTTGTTGTTGGGTTATGCTCGAAGCACTCACCGGGCTCACCAAATGGTTTTTTGGTTTTTAGTTATTCCACTTTACATTGTTTGCATGATGGTGAACCCGTCTGACTATGTGGACTTGGACCCGACCCCGAAGGACATTCTGTCACTTTGGGGGTTGGAACCGACATACAAGAATCTGGCAATGACGAAGGTGGTTATGCCAGCTAAGTCTCCACTTGGAAAAAGTTTGTAGATGGAGCTAGCATGAAATTATGGCAATGGACTAGGGTTGCTAGAGGAATCAAAACCCCCTTCCTCAAAGGTGTTTTGTGGTTTTTGGACTCTAAAATTCATGAAGGTTTGAATGGGGTAGCTCTAGTAGGCCTTTCTGTCGGGACGTTGATGGTTTTTCAGGTAAGCCCAAAATACTCTCCTGCAGTCTCTGGTTCTGGGATTTTAGCAAGTGGTCTGGAAGATATTTTGATAAGTAGCAACTTAAAGAGGCAGGAAGGGTTACAATCATGCCTTAATGAGTTACTGGGGGTAGGAAAGCCGGCTGGAGGCACGAGCCTGTACAAAACCCTGAACTGTAAAATCCTTGTTTCGACTTGTGCTATTAACCGATCAGAGTCATTTCATTTAGAAGCAAAGTCTGTTGTTGCTTGGGAGAAACCTTTCATTAGGTTTCCAAAGGTAATTTTTTTGGTGGGTTTGCCTCTTCAGGAAGAATTAGGGAATCCTAACCTAAGGTTTCATGTTTACCCAGGTAAACGTTTGGACTTGGTTGGACATCCTGAGGCGAGGTCTTTAGAGGCAAAGGAGGGTGGTCATATTCCCATTCTTGGCACTGGTGTGGAGGATTTGGCCCTTGAGGTCTGCAGAAATTTATATTTTCACCAAAAAAACCCTTGAGAGGTATTCAGGATTTGGAAAGCCATGGGGATGGAAAAAATGTCTATGTTGCCCTGTCAGTAAATGGTTTGTCATTTGGACAGAAGAGGAAGAAAGGGAAGGTCATAAGAAATAAGGAGGAGAAACCTAAACTAATCTTAGGGGCTGACATTCGGCTAGATGAAGCAATGGACACATTTGAGCGAATCATTGTGGGACAAGTCAAGGGTGAACAATTTATAGAAAACTATATAAAAGAATGGATAAGTAAGGAATGGTCATCAGGGCCGATTTCTCAAACGGAGGTTATTTTCTATCAAGGGATTGCATTATGGTTCACTTCTCAAATGTGGAAGTCATTGATTGAGTTCTTGAGAGAAACTAGGGTTTTGGGATAGTTCAAATTTTATTTAAATATGGCATCCCCTCTTTGATGCACAAAGAGAAAGATTGGGAAAGATCCTAGTGTGGGTGCGCCTTCCATCACTTGATCCACAACTTTGTTCGATGGATGTCTTCATGGTGATCGGGAACATCCTAGGAACTTTTTTGGAAGCTGATATGTCCTTCCAAGTGACTATGGACATGAAGGTGGCATGTATTCTGGTTAAGTTGGACCCAAGTGAGGGGTTAGCAGACATGTTGCAGAATCAGGTGGTTGGCTACTCCTTTACGTAGATCCTGGACTATGAAAAATTTCCCTATCAATGTCACTATTTTCATAAACATGTCCATTTGGAAAGGGACTACCCTCTGGGGTTCAGACAAAGAAGGAAGAATAGGGTGGAGCCAGTTCAGGAAACACAGGAGCATCCTGTGGATGCAATTATGGAGTAGGCGGTTCTGCAAGGGGAACATCAGGCTAAGGTTTAGCTTCAAAATGAAATCAATAAGATTAGTGGGCAACTCCTATTGAGGATGATAGGACTACTTATTTTCACAATCGAGATGAGATGACAGAGGTGGATGCATCTCTCCTTGCAGGTACCGCCTCTCCCCTTCTTCCCTCTCTTTATTTTTTATGTTCACCCCTTGTGGATCCTTGTTTCGAGCCTGGTCCTTCCAGGCCATCTATTGATGCATTATCTTCCCATTGCAATATCTCCTTGGCCCTTGACATCATCATTACATCAATTCTGACTTTAAATATTTATGGACCCTCGCTGGTGGGTTCTGGTCTTCCCTCTCCCTCTTTATTTTGCATGGATAAGCCTCATTACAACCTTCAACCTTAGGATAAAATTCACCATCCGAATGATCCGGTGGGAGGCCTCAACCTCCTATATGAATCTGTTGGCCCCCCTAAGACTAGGGGAAGGAAATCGAACCTATCTAAAGCCGAGTTAAAATCCAAGCTTGACATAGCTGATGGAAAACAATTATCCCTAAAAGGGTCACCTAGAGCAGCGATGACCCACTTGGCGGTTTCCAAATGATCTTATTGTCCTTCAACTGTAGAGGGATTGCCACTCCCCAGAAAATCTGGATTTAAAACACTTAATTAAGAATTTGTGTTGTGATGTTCTTATGCTCCAAGAGTACCTGGGTCCTGGGGAGCCTGTAATAAATATTTTTAGAAACATGATTCCTGGTTGGTTCTTTGTGGATCTAGATGCAAATGGGTGTTCAGGCGGCTTAGCATTAGGCATAAAAGATTGTAGTTTGAAACTCTTAAATTCCTAGGGCTACAATCTGATGCTGAGAGTGGAGGTATACTCATCTAAACTCTGTACAAATTTAACTCTCCTAAATGAAGAAAACTAATAAACAAATAATACACACTCACTCATACAATAAATACCAAAAATATAGAAAAACCAAACATGGTGGAAAAGGCATGAGAGACTTTCCTGTAGTCTCTCATTCTCATGAATTTCATTTATTAAAATAATGTTTATGATACATATAAATACATGAGCAAGTTGTCTCAAGATAGTGCATCTACCTTGAACAAACTTGGTTGAGAAAATATCTCAACAACACACTAATCTAGGAGCCTAACTAGTTGGGGAGAATCTCTCAACCAACTAAGCCTAAATTGACTCCTAACCATGAGGAACAAACTCAATCTAGAAAGGTAGGCTTAAATGCTAACTTTCATGATTTTAATTAATTTAATTATTTGGACTTAGAATTGTTTTTAATTTGAGAGTGAGGCTAACATTCCCCCCCTCAATGATAAGTCCAAAATAATAACAAGGAACCCTCTTCCAAGTTCTCAAGTTGATCCTCAAAAAACACTGCCTGAAAAACTGCCAAAGCTGCATGCTGAAAAAACTGCAATAAGAAGAGACCATGAGTCAGCTGCATGTCTGATTCATCTCCGAATGTCACTTGATAACTCCATCATATTCCAAGCTGAAAAATGATTCATCTGTCCTTTGCATGAAACCAGCATTCATTGTCCACTAACAAAATATAGAGAACACCCACTAGCTGATGACGTTGAAAAACAACTCACTGTTGCTTTTGTTGTGTTTGAAAACTACTCACTGCTGACTTTGTTGTCGATCACCCACTAGCAAATTTGTTGATGCTCACTCGTCGATGAAAAATTCCCATTGGTTGCTTCGCTGATGTTGTCGAGACTTTCAGTCTAACAACCACTGAAAATCTCATTGATATTTTCCCCCCTTTGTCAGCTGAAAGGAGAGATAATCTTCTTCAAATTATATCTGAACTCCCTCCCCCTTTAGGTGTAGGAGTGTTTCACTGGTGTACTCCCCCGTTCAACTGCATGAGAGTACCATCTTCATTTTACTTTTAGCTGCAATATGCGTGAGTGAATTCGATTGTAAAACTTATACAATCTTCTAACTGTGCATGACCATTCCCAGGGATCAATCCATGAATAATTTATCTTCAATTTGGTCGATTGTTGTTGTTTGCTACATTGTGTTGATGAATGATTTGACTTGCCACAATGGTGACAAGGATGGAGATCAAAACATTGATCTTCCAGATGACCGGTTCTTTGACAATGAAGGCGTTTTGGTTTGACTACAACTTCAGTTTGCGCACGTGTTTGTTTGTCTGCAACTTTCTCATGGCTTGTTGATGTTATTTGATCAAGAAACCCTACACTGATGAACTTGAGTGGCTTAGAATAATCAGGGATATGCAAGTTGTTTTCATCTTTGTCATATCCTAATCCTCGTCGTTTTTTGTTACTTTGAAGTTCTTCCCATGGCTTGATGATTGGTTTGGAAGAAACTTGAACTGGATCAGGGACCACTTCAACACTTGAAGTTGGTTGAATTAGTGACTTGGAATCAACATCTTTATTTTCATCTGTACGGATGAAAGACTTGGAAAATCCACTCTTCTGCTGCAACTCATCTCTTTGAAGTTGCGACTCTAGTTGAAGAAACTCAATCATTTCATGTGCATGTTGAAGATGCACTTGAATATCAGCAAGACTTGTTTTGCTGATGTTCACCATGTCGCCAACTAATGATAAAATCAAATTGTTAATAATTTGGGACAGTTGAATGTGTGTCACCATGTTAGCTTGCTCACTTTGAATTCAGGGTTGATTGTACTGTTGCTTATTACTGATGCTTTAAACACTTGCTATAGTTTTATGACTTGGTTGTTTGAACTCTTGATGTCACACTCGCTTGATGATGGTCTCTTTGCTTGAATGCTTCACTGACACTTTGTGATTGCTTCAATCAACTTCACACTAGCTCGTTTGTTGTAGATTTCATGCTTTGAACTTTCACACTTGATTTTGACATGCTCGTTTGCTTTTATTGTTTGAATGACACACTGGCTTGCTTTGTTGTTTGAATGACACACTCACTTGCTTTGATTGTTTGAATGACACGCTTTCTTGCTTTGTTGTTTGAATGACACGCTCATTTGCTTTGATTGTTTGAATTACACGCTCGCTTGATTTATTGCTTATTGCTCACTTGAAGAATAGAATACTAAAATTCACACTCGTTTGATGATGATTGCTTGCTAGATGGCTTGCTTGAACTTGCTTGATTGATTACTAACACTTTGTGCTTTCTTGAATGTACTCATTGAATGTGCTGATTTTAAAAAAAGAAGGGTGCCGAACACTTTTGGAAATGCACCCAAATGACAAGTTCAATCTTGATGACTTAATTGAAGACTTATTTGACTTAATGTATTCACCTTAACAATTGAAATTAGGGTGTTGGTTACAACCAAGAATTCACCCATACAATTCAATAAAAAAATGTTTATCTGCAAGTAATACAAAAAGTGTTGATGATGTTGATGTCGTCTTGGCTTGAATGCTTGATTTTGTAGTGTCTTTAACTTGATTTCTTTGATTACATGATGTGAAATGTGCTTGCTTGGAATATCATATTATCAAGTTAATGATGTGACGATGTGTGCTTATGTACTTAAGCTTGATTAAGTGTTCTTATACTTAAACTTGCTAGTTGTAGAAATTCCCATTGTAGATCAACAGATTATGCAATACATTAAAACAAAATACTTGATCTACTTCTACAAACAAACTTGCGGAAGCTTAATTGATTTTGAGTAAGATCAAACATAACACATATAACTGAGAATGAGAAAGAAATCACATATGAACACAGAAGAATACTCTAGGGAAAGCCTCAGCTAAAAACCCTAATCTTTGTATTATCATGCAAGTGAAAATATGTTCAGATTACACAAAGCTTTAGATCACAAGCTATTCAACTCTCAGTACAATCCCTCACTGTTGCTCATAGACAATCAAAGGCTTCTCACAAACCTTCTCCTCTACCCTCCACGCCTCCTATTTCCTTGCGCAATTTCTCCTATGGTCCAATGCTCCCACCTGTGTGAATTCACCTCTCACACAACTCAGCAAACTCAAAAGTAACTATGCAGTCCTGAAGAAGATAATTCCTTCTGCATGGATGAGTTTCCTATATAGGAAAAATCCTCCAACTGATAGTACATTGTCCCTTCCTCTAATCTCAACTAGGTCTCTGACTGAACTGACATGTATGAGTTATTTATGTGAGAATATTCAGTTATCTGAAATGCAACAGTTACATGCATGCATGCATTAACTAACTGAACTCACAATTAGTTTAACAAACTATTTGAACTAATCTAACTGGAATTAACTCGGTTAACTAAGTTAACTAATTACAACTCAAATTATAACTCATCTTTATCTATTTAACTGAGGGATAAATTCATAAATCAATGGTGAAACTGTTGCATGTCTTCACATAGACTTCATGTTTGATTTTCTCCAACTAATTAACTCAAGATGAATTAATTAATTATTTTTTAAATAGTTGCTAAGATCAAATTCGAATTTTACTTCTCAATTTTAGTTCAAGGACTAACTAAAATTGGAATCCATCCTGAAATGTTATTTATAGCAATGTTATTTTTAGCACTTCCATTTTTCATTCCTTGTTGTTATGTTCAACACTATTACCCAAACTGCTATTTATAAAAATGTTATTTATAGCATTTCTATTTTTAGCATTTCTTGTTGCCATTTTCAACACTCCCTCTCAACAAGAAAGGCATTCAACTCGAACCCGATCTGAACCTTTGGAATGTTCTATATGCAACAGTTCTCCCAAGTGTTATTACTCCAGTAACTCTAGAAACAAAAAAGATCCCAACTGACCTCCCTGTTGAGCTAGAAACATCCTTTGATGTTGAAGCTTCCTCTGTCACTGACAAGTGCTCCCTCTATGACCTCTGAGCTGCTGCAACACTCCATGCATCTCGCACTGTTGCACACCTCTGTGTGCCATCCTACACTGGTGCAACACTCCTGTGCCTCTCGTATTGTTGCAGCCTACTAGCTCTGCACTGTCTTGGGATTCCTGCACTATAGCTCTCTCTGCCGCTCCATTCGCATATGTCTCTACCCACTTAGCCAGTCCTGCTACTCCTCATAGAGGCTCTTGTGGCAAGGTCTAATCAAAGAAGTTGAGTACCTCAATAATCTTACCCCTATTCCAGCCTTCTTGGGACTGTCACTCCACATCGCCCCACCTCTGACCTAGAGGTATGGATGCATGTGATCCCTCTACCCACTTAGCTTGAAATTTCCCCCTACTGGAGGTCTCTGCATGAGTAGATGCCTCCACTCAATCTCCTCTCTTCTTCTTTAGTTGTGGCTGCTCCACAACCTCCTGAAGTTGCTTCACCAATTATGGCTCCTCCACAATTGTCTGAGGCTTCTTCTAGCACTGCATGTTGAGAGGTAATGTACTCTCCCTCTCAACCACCAAGTCTCCATTAGTTTCCTTGCTCCTTAGAGCTTTGCATGCATCTTGAACCTCAAGATCATACAGGTTCTTATTGTGAACCGATCTACTTCACCTGTCTTGTGGTGACATGTCTAAGGAAAACCTTTCCCTTACTGAAGACTACATCATAACCTTTGTCTTCTAGCATAGCGACGGACACAAGATTCTTCTTCAGACCCGGTACATACTTTACATTAGTCAGGGTAATGCGAGCTCCATACTCCTTATGAAAAACAATTGTGCCTACTCCTGAGACACTATACTTTTCATCATTACCCATCGCTATGAGTATCTGAAGATCTTTCTCCTCCAAGGTACTGAACAAACTCTTATCGTCGGTCATGTGGAATGAAGCTCCACTATCAAGAAACCAACCACATCCCACCATGGATGGAAACCATGCATGCAGAAGAGGAGTGTGAAATCCAACTCAAATGTAAGGGCCAATGCCTCACCTATCGAATCCTTCTTGGGATCCCATCTGGATTTCTTCCAGTGAACAATTTGTTAGCAAAATGGCCCACCTCATGAAAGTGAAAGGCATCGCCATTTGATTTGATCAAACTTATTCTTCCCACCATTGGGAAGACACTTCGATTGGGTAGAATCCTTCCTCTCCCTTCTTCGCCTTACTCTCATTAAGGCAACAATTTCCATCCTCCTTGGATGAAGAACCATACTCTAGTGCTTCTTCTTATCTCCTCCTGAATCAGATCCGACCAAAGTCATTCCCAATCTGGTAGATTTCTCTCTTTCCATTTTATGGGTCTTAGGTAGCTATAGCTAGCTACTTAGGAGACCGAGGAGACAAGACTCACCCATGTCAATCATCGGCTGTCATGATCCCTACACTTCCAAGCTCATCCCTGCAGGTGGTGAGCTTGTTCAGATATGTAGAGATCGTGTCGCCCTTTTCACACTTGATTTCCGAAGCTTGTCTTTCAACGCCAGTTTCCTCTGATTTTTGTTGTTCTGATATAGATATTTCAATGTTTTCCACATCGAAAACGGTGTCTCCTTCCCATGGAGGCTCGAGACAATGTGTTCTCGAACTCCCTCCAAGAGTATTCTCCTTGCTCTAGCCACACATTTCTTCCATTCCGCCAACTCTGTAGCATTAGTCGTTATCAGCTTGGGGACTTCTTGATCAACGAAGTCCTTTAGACCATTATCGTCTAATACTTCTTCCATGCGATCCTTCCAGGTTATATAACTCGAGCTGCCATCAAGAGCATACTAGAGTCTTAAACCGTTGAACGCCATTGGTGAAATTGAGATGTGATAAAAAATCGATTTCTATATTCAGGAACCTCAAACTTTAAACTTCTCCCTTCTTGTATATTGTTCTTCACTTTGATCGCCTTTGCTCTCATACTATGTAGAAATTCCCACTGTAAATCAATAGATTATGCAATATACTAAAGCAAAATATTTGATCTACTTCTACAAACAAACTTGCAGAAGCTTAATCGATTTTGAACAAGATCAAATAGAACACATATAACTAAGAATGAGAAAGCAATCACATATGAACATAGAAGAATACTCTGGAGAAAGCCTCAACTAAAAACCCCAATCTCTGTATTATCATACAAGTGGAAATATGTCTGGATTACACAAAGCTTTAGCTCACAAGCTATCCATCTCTCAATACAATCCCTCATTGTTGCTCATAGACAGTCAAAAGCTTCTCACAAACTTTCTCCTCTGCCCTCCAAGCCTCCTATTTCCTTGCTCAGTTTCTCCTGGGGTCCAACGCTACCACCTGTGTGAATTCACCTCTCACACAACTCACCAAACTCAAAAGTAACTATGCAGTCCTGAAGGAGATAATTCCTTCTGCATGGATGAGTTTCCTATATAGGAAAAATCCTCCAACTGATAGTACAATGTCTCTCCCTCTGATCTCAACCGGGTCTCTGACTGAACTGACATGCATGAGTTATTGATGTGAAAATATTCAGTTATCTGAAATGCAACAGTTGCATGCATGCATTAACTAACTGAACTCACAATTAGTTCAACAAACTATTTGAACTAATCTAAGTGGACTTAACTCAATTAACTGAGCTAAAATTACAACTCAAATTACAATTCATCCTTATCTCTTTAACTGAGGGATAAATTCCTCAATCAATGGGGAAATTGTTGTTTGTCTTCACATAGACTTCATGTTTGATTTTCTCCAACTAATTAACTCAAGATGAATTAATTAATTATTTTTCAAACTGCTGCTAAGATCAAATTCGAATTTTACTTCTCAATTTTAGTTCAGGGACTAACTAAAATTGAAATCCATCCCAAAATGCTATTTATAGTAATGTTATTCCTAGCACTTCCATTTTTCTTTCCTTGTCGCTATGTTTAACACTGGTACCCGAACTGCTATTTATAGCATTTCTATTTTTAGCATTTCTTGTTGTCATTTTCAACAGTGATGTGCATATAGTTGTTTAAGCATAATACAAAGAGATAATTTGAACACAATTCATGCACATGCATTCATTACACATGGTGTACCTAAGATCCCCTTATTCAATTTTGGGCGGATCTAAGATACAAGCACCAAAAAAAATTTGATTTTATTAAATATTAAAGTACATCATTCTTCAATGTCTTCTCAATGAGAATGTCACACTTGCAAACTTTGAAAGTAAATTGTCTTCAAAAATTGCCTGCACCCACTCAATCACTCTCAAAGTAAAATATTACTTTGAATTACAATAATAACTTTCACTTAAAAAAATGATCTTGTCACTCCAAAAATACAAATTATCACTCAATTACAAAGAAAAATTCACTTTACTTCAAAAAAAAAATTATGAAATCACTAAATTGATTTCAAAAATTTTAATTACTTCTTATACCTCCAAAATAATATTTGAAAAGACCTTATTATTCCACTCACTTATCACTCAAAATAAAACCACCCCTCATCACTCCAAAATTTTAATATGTTTTTATAATTTCTTTTAAGCTCCCATTTAAAAGAATTTTATGAAGTTTCTTTTTTTAAAAAAATTCCAGTCACTTGAGAAAGTAAACGAATCTCCCTTTTTTGTGAAAGGTCAAAACATACTAAACAATTCACAAAGCGCACATTTAAAGTTCACGAGCATTTTAATGAACGTATGAGCGCGGTAGCCAGTGGAGATGGTAACAATACAAGAAGCTCTACGGGTTTGGCCATCTATGAACAATTTTTACACCAGGAAAATAGTGGAACAAAGTTTGGTGGTGGGGCTGCAGGGAGATTGACAGAAAAACCATAGAAAGGAGTGTTTCCAACCCTTGAGTCTGTTGAAAACCGTAACTTGGCAGAAAGTATCAGTTGGGATATTCTTCGAGGGAGTCCTGGAACTGGAAAGACAAGGCTTGCCAAGGTAGTGGATACTGAGTGCAAAACAACATTCTTCAACATATTTGCATCATCCATTGTTAGCAAGTCGTGTGGTGATTTAGAAAAACCTGTAAAAGTACTTTTTGAGGTTGCAAGACATCATGCACCATCAACAATCTTTCTAGATGAAATTGATGCTATTATTAGTCATCGTGGTGAAGGCCGTAGTGAGCACAAAGCAAGTAGACATTTAAAGACTGAGCTACTTATCATCTAGATGGATGGTTTAATGCAAACAAATGACCTCGTTTTTTTCGTGGTGGCGACTAATTTTTCGCGGGAGATGGATGCTGCCAAGCTCTTTCAAATTAAGGTTTCCAACTGGGTTACAAACAAAATGGCCAATACGTCTATCTGTACAGTTGGCTCTGCTCCCGCGATGCCAAAAACCAGTGGGTATGCATATTTGTGCATGCCCGCTTCTCGTTTGCATTGGGCCCTGGCTACCAAGCTTTGGTTTAATGGGTTTTCGGTGTCACAGGTTCGAATCCCATCGCATCACAGATTATCATGTCATGCTGAATAAACCCTTCCAGTGTGACAATGCCAACTTTGGAGGGGGGCAATGGTGACAGCAATGTTGAACCAATACCAAAAGTTGTGATAGATCAAGATTCAAATCCAAATGAAACAGTGGTCGAGATCGCTTTTGAAGATCGTCTAGGTGCTCTTCTTGATACAATGGCGGCCCTTAGAGACCTAGGTTTGAATGTTGTGAAAGCAAATGTGTTCTTGGACTCTTCTGGCAAGCACAACACATTCTCTATAACCCGAGCGGACACAGCAGGAAAGTGGATGATCCATAATCACTGGAACAAATACGTCTTACTATTATAAAAAAATTATTGAAGTATCATCTAGAATCTTTCGCTCAATTGCCTTTGGGAGAGGCATTTGGGATTATGTCCCCAAAAGAAAATTCTGATGTGGATATTGCTTTTACACGCATACGTATATATGATGATGGTCCAAATCGTAGTTTGCTTTACATTGAAACAGTTGATCGACCATGAGATCTTCGAGCTAAACCCGCCTATATGATACGCCCAAACTAAACAATAAATCTTCTCAGAACCCTGGTTTAAGCTCGATATCTCCAACCCAATAGCTTGTTGAAATTTGGTACCGGAGGACAGGTGGTTCCCTTAGGCTTTGATCTTTGGCCTAGGGAAAAGTGTCCAAAAGATTTTAATTTTTCTCCTAAAGTGACTTTATAATTTTTATAAAGTTAAAATCTAATTTAAAAGTGACTTTAAGTGATAAAATTACTAAGTCTAATTTTAAAGTGACTTTTATAAAGTCAATGAAAAATTAGAAAGGAAAAGTGACTTTGGAAATAAATGACTAAGTGGGTCTTTATTAAAGTGGGTGAATTAAAAAATAGAAAGTGAGATTTAAATGTGCATTTAATCTCAGCCATTGATCTAAATCTATCTCAGCCATTGGATTTAGGGATCACCCAAAAGTCATTTAGGGTTGGGTTAAAGGAGGAAAAAGAGAAAAAGATCATTCATTCTTTCATGAGCAGATTGGGAGAAGGAGAGCAAGAGAGGAAGGGAGATTTCTAGACAAGAAGGAGAAAGAGGCAGCAGTTTGGCACACATACCAGGCAGCTCTTCAGCAAAATCAGATGAGCAGAAAGAACAAGCGGAACAGCAGCAAGAACAAGCAGAAAAAGCTGACTTTTTTGCTGAAAACTAAGAAAAACTGATTTTTGGGCACGAATATCGAGGAACTGATTTTCGGCACAAAAGTCGAGGTCTGTCCGTACAGTCCGTACAGTCCGTACGGTCTGTACCGTGCGTACAACAAAGTTTCCAGGTGGTCTGTTGCGCTGAAAACAGATAAGTTTGCTTGCTGGAAAAATTATTTTGCTGTAATTTTTGCTGAAATTTTCTTGCTGTAAAAAGGCTTTTTTCAGAAATAAAGAAGAGCTCTCAAACTGGTTTCCCCAAGAGTTGTAGGGGGTTTTTCCAGGGTCACGTTGACCAAAAATATCAGTGTTTTAATGTGTTTTAATGGTTGTTTATTACTGCTGATTTTTATTTCTGCAATTTCCAGCATTCTGTAAATTTTCCAGAGTTTGTGTTTTCAGCAAATTTATTTTTTTCAGATTGTTGAATGTATGGTTATGGGAAAGGGCATTTAACTACATGGGAGAAATAAGGAGAAACTGAAAACCGGGGTGGGAAAACAATTTTTTTTACATGGTATCAGAGCTTGAGTGCTGAAGGGCAGTTTGGGACAGCAAAAGAGAAAAATTACAGCTGCTGATTTTTCACTCAGAAAATTCCAGCAAGCTGATTTTTTCATAAACAACAGGTTTTATCTTTACTACAATAGTGCTATTTTCAGTTTTAGGACAGCAGAATGTCATTGGGATTGAGGGTGGAGGATAGGTTGGATGGGCATAAAAATTACAGCGTTTGGAAGGAGAGAATGCAGAGTATCTTTGAGGAGGCAGAAGTCTGGGATATCATAGTGCATACCACACAAACCCCTATTGTTGTGCCTACTGATGCTACTCAGTTGGCTGCTTATAATAAAAAGAACAACAAGGGTAAGAGGCTGATTCTAGACAGGAATCAAAGACCATTGCATTCCTCATGTGAGAAGAAAGAGCAATGCCCATGAGATGTGGACAACATTGTCCAATCTCTACCAGAGTACCAATGAGAACCGGAAAATGGTTCTGAAGGAGAAACTGAAAAACATTAAGATGGGTAATGATAGTACAGCTGGATATCTCACTAAGATTACTAATGTGAAAGATGAGTTGGCAGCGATTGGAGAGGCCATTCCACCCACTTAGTTGGTGCGGATTGCGGTAAATGGCCTTCCCCGTTCATGGATGAACTTTGTTGATGGGGTTTGTGCTCGTGAGACCCTTCCCACATGGGAGAGGTTTTGGGATAATTGCATTCAGACAGAGATCAGGAAAGGTCAGCTTGGGGCAGCCAAGCCAGTTGAGCAGGATGAGGATGTAGCACTGGTGGCAGGAGGCAAGAAAGGCAAAGGGAAGAAACAGGCTTCCACAAGCAGTGGTGGGGGCAAAGGCAAAGGTAAAGGTAAACAGGTAAACACACAGAAGGACTATTCCAAGGTGAAATGTTGGAATTGTCAAAAGATGGGACACTATGCAGTTGTGTGTCCGGAAAAGAAGAAGAAGAAGGGGAAGGACTAGAGTTTGGCAGCTTCAGCAGAGATTGAGGACTTTGCAGGTCGTTTTGACCGGGAGATTGAGGACTTAGCAAGTCGTTTTGACCGGGAGTTTGCTTTCACTGTGTGAGTCCTCTAGTGCAGGATCACCTGCCATACAGGTTCAGAGGGAGCATGCTTTTCCCTCGATTAGCGGAGCATCTTCAGGTATCTGGTATGTAGACAATGGGGCTTCACGTCATATCACAGGAGTCCGTGAGTACTTCTCAGAGCTTTCAGAGAGTGGCACTGATGTAGAGGTAGCACTCAGTGATGACAGAGTTGTTAGAGCAGTCGGGGTGGGGACACTGACATTTCAGAGGGAGTCCAAACCTCCCTTGAAAGTGATAGATGTTCTTTATGTGCCAGGGATGAGGAAGAACCTCATATCTGTCTCAGCTTTGGAGGACAGAGGATATGAGGTACTGTTCAGGGGAGGACAGGTGTTGATGTATCCCAGAGGCGCTTCAGCTGATTCAGCTAGAGTGATAGGTGTACGCCATGCAAAGGTGTACAAGTTTGCATTCCAGCCCCTTTTGGCATTGAGTAGTAGTACCGACAGCAGAGCTAGCAGTTCTGAGCAATGTGAGATTTGGCACCGCAGGATGGGACATACGTATCATGGAGCCTTGAGGACCTTGCGGGAGATCACTACAGGTATGCCAGATTTCAGTACTGATCACTTTGATACTTGCAGAGGATGTGCTATGGGAAAGTTTGCCAAATCCCCTTTTCCCAGCAATGACAGCAGAGCGACTGGGATACTTGATTTGATTCATTCTGATGTGAGCGGTCGGATGTTTCATTATTCCTTGAGTGGATATGAGTACTATGTTTTATTCATTAATGATCACTCCAGGAGGACCTGGATTTATTTCTTGAAGACCAAGAGTGAGGTCTTCAAGTTTCAGGAGTTCAGAGCTCTTGTGGAGACACAAACAGGTCGGAAGATCAAATCCCTGAGGTCGGACAATGGAGGAGAGTACACCCTTGGAGAGTTTGTTGACTATTGTGCGTAGGCAGGCATTAGGAGGGAGTTCACTGTTCCTTACAACCCCCAGCAGAACGGGGTTGCAGAGAGGAAGAACAGATCCATCATAGGGGCTGCCAAAGCCATCTTACATGATCAGGGGTTGCCATTGTTTTTGTGGGCAGAGGCCTGCAACACAGCTGTTTACTTGCAGAACAGGAGTCCGCATCGTGCCTTGGGGCACATGACTCCGGAGGAGGCTTTCTTTGGGAAGAAGCCTGATATTGGTCATCTTCATATCTTTGGATGCATTACATACTCCTATATACCCAAGGAGAAGAGGACCAAACTAGAGCCCACCGCAGAGAAGGGTATCTTTGTGGGCTACAGTGAGACCTCAAAGGCCTTTCGGATTTACATTCCTGCACAGAGGGGAGTTGTTGTCAGACGGGATGTGAAGTTCGAGGAGGACAGGGCCTTTAGGAGATCACGGGAGTTGGAGTATCTGGATCAGCCAGACCCTCAGCAGCAGTTGAGTCAGTCGCAGGGATCCAGTGGGCAGGGATCATGAGGATCAGGAGGATCTGGAGGTACATCTATGAGGATGTCAGGTCCATCAGTGAGCAGTGGCTCACCGAGCCAGAGGGGTGGTGCTCCGAGCAGGTCACAGAGCAGTTCACTAGGGAGTCCACTGATGGACAGTTCACACGGTA